>JALLAZ010000244.1:0-18956 GCA_036939755.1 Stephanodiscus triporus
GCGCGAGCCATCCCTCTAGAGTACTTTCTTTCTGAGAATGGTTTTTTTTGTGATGTTATGCAGCGTGATACGGTAGTACTATCCGCCAGTGCTCACAAGACAGTGGACTGAACCATGAAGGCAGAAAAGGAGACTTCCGGACCCGCCGCCACGCCAAAGGAGCAAGACGAACGAACCCAAGTGGTAATTCGGGCCCTCTACGACATAAGCCAGGGCGAATTCATGACACCATCCTTCGGGGAAGTGTGCCGCGTCTCACGCGACCCACACCTACGCCTTCGTCGAACGCTGACGCCTTCGCTGAATGTGGGCATCCCGAAGTACGCCGAGGCGCAGTTCATGCTGTCGAAAGAAGAGACGACTGGAAAGAGGCTGTCGTTGGAGTTCGGGGTGCCCTTCGGCGGCGCGACGAGGCGCTTCGCGATGGACGCCTACGCGTTCGGCGCATCGGAGGCGGAGGCGAACGTTCGCGTCGTCACGTTGCACGGGATCAGCCCCGGCGTTTCTCGCACGCGATGGCACGCCCTCGGCGAGCGTTATGATGTCATCGCGAGGGCGGCGTCGACCTCGTCGCCGAGGAGGGTTCGCTTCGTGGCACTGGATTGGCATTCCATCGACCGCTCGGTGGACGATCGCGCCAACACCGAATTCTTGACGTGCTTGCCGAAGCACATATGGGAGACATCGACGAACGGGGAAAATTTGGAAGATGTGATCCGGTTGTTCGACTCCGAGGATAGGCGGGAATGGTTACGCAAATTCGCCAAGGATATTGAAGATGGGTGCCCCCGAAAGGACGGAGACGGAGGACGGATACTCCGCGCCGTCATCGAGGAGGGACTGGGTTGGGGCGAACGCGATACTCCGTTCATACTGGGTGTCAAGAGTTGGTCAGGAGGGTTGGGGGTGAGGATGCTGGCTCAGTGTCATCGAGACTGTCGCAATTCCAAAGAAGACGGCGCAACCCCATCGTCATTCGTGGACAATATGAAGGGTATGATTATCATGCATCCGGCATACTATTGTAAATCTGACATCGAGGATGCAATGTCATCCGGGATGGTACCCGCAGTGCTAATGTGTTGGGCAAAGGATGATCCCCTGGTGCCATATAAATTGTCGCAAACGTATTTGGATGCCGCATCTGGTAATACCAAGGTGAAACTTGTGTCGTACGAAAGGGGAGGGCATCATAATTTCGACGGAAGTGAGGGATTGCCGAACTTTGATGATGATGTTATTGAATGGATCAACAACTTGCAGTGAATAAGGGGATAGGTTCAGTCGAATGCTCTATGTGTGCATAAATGATTAATTTAGTCGTTATTGGAGCATGTATGTATCGATATAATCACGAAAGGTCAAAGAATTCTGCCGGTGAAACATTCGAAGGCGTTGATGAAGGATGCGACACACGGTGTGTGCAAGACATTTAAGAATTCACCACGACAGAGACGGTCTATTCTATTCAGAAATACTGTTGGCAAAGTATCTTTCGTGTTTTTGTGTCAAGTGATGTTTGGTTTTTTATCCTGTCGTACTCGTCCAGGCAATAAAATATTGAGTTGTGTCGGCCACATATCGAATGAATGCGTGATATTTGGACGAGGTCGCGGCGGCGGCAGCGACGCCATTTTGGCGGACTCCAACGGCTGTCCTCAACACATATGCCGCATCCCCTGGATCCTCCTCCGTTGATCGTCGGGCAGGAATTTACCCCCCTTCATCGTCCTCCCGAGGACGATTCCCACCCAGAGCACCACGACCCCCAAACACGGCAGGGATATTTTGCATCCGTCCTCGCGTCCGTTGGGGGCAAGGACCAATGACGCCGCGAGGTGGGTGATCGCGACCAGAAGTATCGCCGCGCCGCCGCCGCCGTCCCCCGACGAAGATGACGCGTCGTCCAGTCCCCGACAGGACAGCGCCCGCGCCAGCGCCCGCATCGTCCCCGCAGAAGACTCGCGTCCGGGATGCGCCGCGGAATGGCGCCCCGACGACCGTCTCCTCATCCCGAAGAAGCATAGCATCATCCGCATGACGTCGAGAATCGCGAACATGCACGCGATGAGCGCGCCGTTGATCAGGCTCGGTATACCTCCTGGGGGGGGAAGGGGGGGGCGCGGGGAAGCGAAAAAGAATTTAGGAAGGGAAACGGGGGATGTTCCGATTTCGGGGGGGATACCCATCGGCGTTCTTTAAGAAGCAATGCATATTCCCCCCTCGCGGGAGGAGACGAAAGACGAGAAAAAGAAGGAAGGAGGGAATGAAAGGGGCGGGGGGGCGAGGGGGGGGGGGGAAGAACCGACTCACCGCAACTCGACTGATACAGCGTGCCGCCGTGTCCGGTGCTCCCGCCTCCCCCGACGTAATGTCCCCCGTCGTAGCTGTTGACCTCCCCCGACTCCGACGCGAGAAGCGTCCCGTAAAGGAAAAGCGAGTGGAGCAGGGCGTAGCCGCACCCGGAAGCGATCGAGCACGAGAGGTCGTTCAATTGCAGCTGGAGGGCGTCGGTCTCGGCGTGTGACTCGGCCAAGCGATCGTCGCCGTCGCCGTCGCCGTCGGAGGACGACGACGCGGCCGCCATCGCGACCTGCCGCTCCTCCTCGTGCCTGGCCACACTCCGTCGGATCACCGACTCGACGCGGAAATATCCCCCGACGAACGAGCAGCGCGCGGCCATCTGGCAGAACACGCCGGGCAACGCCAGCGCGAGGAGGGCGCCGATGCCGCCTCCTCCGTGATCGCTACCGAAGATCGCGGACGTGATCAGCCAGAAGAGCGAGGAACACAGCGCCGAGAGGAGGTACGCGAAGGCGGAGCACACCGCGAGGATGACGAGCTGGGGCTTGTGGGACACTATCACGACGAGGAGGGCGAAGGCGGGGGAGAAGGCCAGCAGGATGGAGCCGAATATTAGCGAGGGACTAGTCATCGCGGAGGGTCGCTATCTACTGCTTCGGCTTGCGTTGCTTTTTGGATGATGAGTACAAGAGACAAGAGTATTGTTAGTGTACTCCTAGTAGAGATAGACGGAGCGGCAGAAGGAGGAGGCCCTTTGGAGTCGGATCGGCGCGGCAGTCGTCATTGTTTCTCTTCCGTCGGCAATCGGCAAAGGGAATGAAGGCGAACGGCTATTTTCCCAGTATCGCCGAGAGTCGCGTTTGCTCGCTAAACATCTCCCCGCGCTTTGTCGCAGGGCGGAGCGTGGGCGGAGCGAGTCAGCTAGCTACCATCTTGTTATTTTTTACTTCTATTGATTCCGACGTAAGCTGGAGTTACTCCGTTGAGCCCGTGGGATCAATTTTCAATTTTTTTGCGTTCGCGAGGAGAAAACGGATCGAATCGCACGATCACCTCGCCGCAACGCAAAACAAAAACGTGCAGCAAAACTTTTTTCCAATGTTTTTACAAGAGCCCTCCAAAAAGCCAGAAAGAGCCAACAAATCGAATCCCTCGCGAGTGAAAGTTGTCCTCTCCTCGCCGAGACAACGAACGAACGAACGAACGAACGAACGAACAATCCCCGACCATGCCCCCCCTGCATCAATGCGCCGCCCTCGACGACGATGACGACGAGCGCGGGAGGAGTCGCCTCGCGGAGGATGATTCGAACTCGTCGCGCGGCGAGGAAGTGGGCGGACGGCGGTCCGGGAGGAGGAGTGGGGGGGGGTGGGGGAGGGCGTCGATGATGCCGCGTCGTCGTGCTCGCCGGTCCGCCGTCGTCCTCGTCGCGATGCTGTCGTCGTCGTCGACGGCCGCGATCGTCGGGGCGGCGCCGCCCCCCCCCGGCCTGCTGTTCTCGTCCGAGACGACGACGACGACGACGATCGCGAGCGACGTCGATCGCGTCGGTCGACGACGAAGGTCGGGAGGGACGACGGGTGAGGAGGAGGGGGAGTTGGGGTTGGAGGGGGGGGGGAGGCGGGGGAGGGGGGGGAGAACGGGTGGACCGGGGAGACGCGTCCATCCCATACGCAGGATCTACCGCGACAACGCGATCGTCCGACGGAGGATGGAGGAATTGGAGAACGAAATGCCGTACTTTCGGACTGGGATTCGGGGCGATCCGAATCACAGGCTCGTTTACGAGAATCACCCCTTCGACAGGATGAGGCTCGAGCGGGAGGGGAGGAGGGAGAAGCGACGTCATCCCGGCGGCGGCGATTTCGGGAGGGACGGGGAAGGTGGGGAATGGGAGTTCGACGCGCGCGACCTACAGGAGGAGGAGGAGGAGGCGGAGGGCGCGGATCCCTTCCGGCCCATACGCATCCACCTCGAGACGGAGGCCCTCGACGCCCAGCGCACGTCGACCAACGGACCGCAGATAGACTTCGTCAAGAATTCCATCCTGCCCCGGATGCGGGACTACTGGACCGCGGCCCTGAGCGTCGTGCCGGTTCAGGGGAACCTCCTGATAAGCAGCGCCGACCTGCAGGAACGTTTGTACTGCGGGGACACGGAATTCAGCAGGGTCCCGACGACGCACATCAGCGCCGGCGTGCCCGACGCGGACCTCGTCCTGTACGTGAGCGGTGTGCCGAGCGCGAGGTTCTGCGGGCCATCCACGTTGGCGGTGGCGGTGGCGTGCAACTTCGATCAGGTGAGTGAAAGAGAGGTTTCAAAAGACACGGGGTTGGATGATGGAGGGCGGTGAGGTTTCCGCGCATTCGCAATATGTAGTATATTATCGACGCGGAAAGAATATTTTCTCTCACACCCACAATCCTCCCGTGGGGAACGTTATTTTTTCTCCTCCGTTCGTCCCGCAAACTCATCTTGTTTCCGTCCACGACAGTTCGATCGTCCGACCGCTGGCGCGATCAATTTCTGCCTGGATCAAATAGACCTCGACGAGAGCGGGGAGGTGTCCGAGAGCATCACGCAGGACAACGTCGACGTCGCAGTGCACGAGGCTGCTCACGTCCTCGGCATGAGCTCGAACTCGTACCGTCTCTTCTGGGATCCCGAGACCGGCACGGAGCGCACGGCTAGGCCGTTCGGGTCCCAGTCGGTGGTATGCGTCGACGGGGTCGAGCGCACGCTCGTACTTCCGAACGAGAACACGATGAAGTTCTTCATCGCGACATCTGGACAGAGGTACGCGTCCATCGTTACTACGAAGGTGGCGACGGTGGCGAGGAATCAGTTCGACTGCCAGGAGCTCGAGGGGGCGCAGTTGGAGAATCAGCCAACCGGGGAGAATTCCTGCACTGGCGATCACTGGGACGAGAGGATGTTCTACCCCGAGGCACTGAGCGGAGTCATATCGCCAACGACGAACGTTCTGAGTCCGCTTACGTTGGCTCTATTGGAGGACAGCGGATGGTATCGGGCGAACTACACCAAGACGAATGTCAGCCCGTGGGGACATGGCGTGGGATGTGACTTTGTAACGTCTCCCTGCCTCGTGGGCGGGGGCAACGGACGCGACGGCAGCCTTCCCTCCTACTCCAAGGTGAGTGGCATGGGGTGTGGATTGTCGTGGGATGTTTCTTCTCGTGCTGTCGTGTGAGGTGTTCTCACGCACATGTTGCGCCCGCACAACGTAATATAACAGGGATTCTTCTGCAACAAGGCTTCCAGCCGGGGATGCAGTCCGTCGTACACACACAAGATGGCATGCACCGTCATCGACTACAGCCTCAAGGGCGACTCCCTGCCGCCCGTGCAATTTCAATACTTCTCCGACGAGGCCGTGGGCGGCCCCCGCGAGGCTGACTATTGTCCCGTCTACGGCTCAGTATACTCGGGGCTGAAGCCGGAGGCGTTGGACTGCCGCATCAAGGACAACGGCGATTCCATCGACGTCATTTACAGCGAGGAGTACGGTGACAACAGCATGTGCTTTGAAACGACGTCGGGGGAGGGGCGGTGTTACAACGCGCAGTGTATTTATGAGGACTTCAACCTGAAGGTGCAGGTCGATGGGAAGTGGTACACCTGCGAGGAAGACTTTCAGCAGATCGAAGTTACCACCCTCTCGGGAGCTTTTGGCACGACGGTGACCTGCCCCAGGTGCGCAAGGACGGAGCATGAATCCTAATGTTTTGATAATGCGCCAACCATTTTCGCGTCGCTTGTGATCGTTTCTCATCGCTTTGGCAACCCTTTTGTCTATTGTTTGTGCGCGCATCCATAGGCTCAGCAGCGTCTGTCCCGACATGTTCTGCCCCGCAAACTGCGCTGGTCGGGGAACGTGCATCTTCGATCATACCGACGACGCGGGCAACATCCGCCCGAGGTGCCAATGCTTCGACGAGTCAGACGAATCCGCCGGATGCTCTGACTCCTTCGTCCTTGACGGGAAGTACCTGAGAGATGGCATGGATTTGCAGGACACGATCCAGACGAGCTTCTTCGAGCCGCTCATCGCTGTGTTTGTCGATCATCCCGACACGTGGACCACTGCGAGCTGGGCGTGGGCCGCGGCGCTGTTCGTTGTGTTCCTGTTGATGATACTCTGCATATGTTCAAGCTTTTGGCCCGAGAAAGACAAGCCAAAGCCAAAGAGGGTCCATCAGATGTATGCCGTTTGAGGGGGGGGGGGGGATAAATTGTTATTAGATTGAGATTTCATGCTTATGCTCCATGAATATCTAGATTATGTCAGATTGAAACAAACTCCTCCTCAACGACTCTTTTCATCTTGGGGCCATGCCTGATGGACACTCCTTCTAGAACGGCTCTGTTGGTGCAACCATCATGTTTGCAATTTGTTGTCATTTTAGGTTTATACACATTCGCCCTTGAACAGCAAAGTTACTACTCTTCCCTGGAACGATGGCTGCTGTTGGCAAGGATGCAACGCTCCTTCATCCACGCCAACTACACCGATGATTCCATGTTCATCCTCACGGAATTGTCAGGGAGTTGGGTATCACGACGGAGGTGTTGAATTCGGCTTTGTGCTATTGTGAAATCACCGCCAGCCTTCCAAACCAACACCTTCAAACAGCTTTGCATCAACTATTTTAATGAGTCTCTGCAGCAACAATTCAACAGATTCGTTCTTCCTAACGAGCAGAAAGAATATGACCACAAAGGCATCCCGTAAGATCTAACTTCCAAACTTAATAAAGATTTAGAGTGAGGTGTTGCTAGGCAGACCTCCAAGATCTGCCATGCCACCACATTCAAAATATGTAATAATTAAACCATTAGTTGCTAACAGAGACAACAAGGTCTCTGTGAATTGCTTCTGGACGGAGATCATCCTTGAAGATTGCATTACTGACTGGTAGAGTCCTTGACCAGATACATACCGTTTGTCAGCTTCATTGTCTGGACAGTGGATTATGACACCATTTGAGTCCTCCGCCAAAGTCTTGTATTTGATTTAGGATTTGGTTGAATTATGTTGCTGCAAACATATTTGTGATGCTCTGCCTTGACGTGTTCGGCAAGTTCTCTTTTGTGAGCGCAATTTCTTATAATAGTTGCTGGTCATCGAGAATAAAGAGTCCGTGCATCGGCAACACTGACACGATCATAGTTGAGTCCACCATCGGCAATTGACACAATCGAACCTATTCTTCCAACTTTTTTCTGATTTTTTCCGGATTTAATCATCGATGGTCTTGCCCTAGTGGTAAGCGACTCAATGCGAGCTCAACATTTGGTGCATTGTTGACCCCTCCATAACTTGGTGCTCCACAGCTGACTAGAAAAATGGAGTGAGTTAGTCGTCGTTCCTCTCCCATATCCTCTCTCACCACTGCAATTGCGGTGTTGATTGCCACGACTGCGGCATTGATGGCATTCGTTTTTTTGTGATTGGATACAAGAAGCCGAGGAGGTGGCAGTGCTAAGTCAGTTGCTTTCCTTTTTTCATTGTAACCTTCTTTTTACCCGTAGCATCACAAGGTAGGGCATTTTCCTTCCAATGACCACACTCGTTTGCATACTTCCCATTAATTTTTACCAAGTGGCCACAAGAACTGCTGAACAAGAGCATGGCGCTGATTGCTTCCCATTTTTTGCCTTCACCTTATCCCGGTAAAGTTGCATTCAAGGCCATTCTCTGTCTGGTAATCACATTTCTTTGCATAGTTGCCAATGAATGTCATTATGAGACCACAAGCATTGTCTGGGCAAGCACCCACTAGCAAACCCATGACTACACCACCCACTAGCAAACCAATGACTACACCATTGGCAATCCCAATACTGGCAATATTGGGAACCATTCTTTACACAAAATTTAATGCCAGAATTAGGGAAATCAAAGTTTGGATATCGACACTGCGTTTGATGCAGCTGAAGGAGCAGGAGATGGCTAGATAAAATTTTCTTGTTATCCAAAGCTAATGGTGGGTGACACTCCAAGAAGTCCGATCCGTGCCAAAATATCACAGCGCTATTGATTACAAATCTTCAGACTGAAGAGTAGATGTAAGACAAGCACTGTTGAAACAGTTTTGCTGACACTTTTATTTCACGGGCAGGGTCTTCCTATGTCCGCCGCTGCCTGCAGGGCCGGCCATCTTCTTGAACAGGGTGGAGTGCAAAGATGTGCAATGGCATTTGCAGTTGAAAGGAAGCTCAATGTAATAGATGAATTTAGATATTGATTATGTATGATCGAAACTTGCCAATGCTGTCAGTAGAAGCTCAATTGTCCAAAGAGAGAAGGTAATAATAAATGCACAAACCAATTCACTTTCACACATTGAAGTGACTCAGTGCTCCGCCCAGATCACCGACGTTCTTAAGGGGTTGGAAAAACACATACCCATCATTCCACTTGCAAAATGGAGACATCATCAATAATGTGAAAGATAAACCTTTCACAGGTCTTCCACATTGTTTCCCATGGGGTCAATACTCCTTGCACTGAATGTAATCATGCGTCGGAATCCGATGCCAAGAGAAATACTCATGTGAATGCCATCTTTGCTCATGGTGCCTCCGTAGTCACCATGAAGCCCCATGGACTCGTTCTTTTGGTATTTCATTGCATACATTTGAAGTTTATCCTTGACATTTTTTCCCACATGACGAAGTATTCATTCAATTCCGTCATGGAATCTCTTGTGGATCTTGTGGCTTTCTGTTGTATTCCAAGAATGGAAGCTTGGATGGGCTAATTGGATTGATGTCACTCCAAAGATTCATAGTATTATAAATTTGAATCAGACAAGCACACCTGAATACAGTTGTTGTCAAAGTATTATTTTTCTTTGTTGGAATTCTCATGAAAAAAAAACAAGGATGCTCGCATAATTGTGCATTAGTTCATGAGTTGCGGGAGAACTATTACAAATGACTTGCACTTGTATCTTGTAAAAAAGCAATACGCTCTGATTCAAAAATGTCAAAATGTCAAAAACAAACCTACTAACACATCTCTCAACTGCTGGGAAAGTGTTTTCCAACATGGAAGGTTTGCCTTCTGCAAAGTGCCATTTTTTTCAAGTTCTTGCTTGGAAAGAGTCCTAAAATCAGAATAATCTCACTTTGTAGAGGATCAGAATGCTGCTCCATTTCGGGCTGGTTTATCATCGGTGCTTCATTCAAAGGGTCTATGGGGTTGCCTCTGAAGGGCAGCGTCATTGTTGTTTTGTTCAAAGGGCCATTGGAGCGGCGGCCAAAAAGGACTCGTCATCATTGCTTCATTCGAAGGGCCATTGGAGTGGCGGCCGAAGGAATCATCATTGTTGCTTTGATGATAGAGCCATTAGGGTGGCCACTGAAGGGCGGGGCTGTCGTTGCTTTGTTGGTAGGGCCATTGGGGTTGCTGCTGATGGACATCAGCAACGTGGCTTTGTTGGTAAGGCCATTGTGGTGGCAGCCAAAGAACGCTAAGAGAGACCGCTGTGTTTTTGCTTTATCACCAAGGGCGGCTCAACACTGCACAGACTATCACTATCATTGTTGAGGTCCCTCTTGTCCTTCTTAGGTCTTTGAAATGGGACAGCTGCTGGTTTTGGTCTGCTGGGCAAGTTGCACATGGTGTGGTGTATTAGGGTTTGTCATTTTTATTAGGAAGATATTTGTCTGTGCGCCATATTTTCCCTAAATGATGGAGGCATATGCCACATACAGTACTGAAAAAAGAGACAAAATACACCACACCAAGGTAACCGTAGCTGGTGCCAAAATTGGACAGTGGGGAGCAGTGGCTGCCAGGGAGTAGGGTGGAAGGGGGGCAAATGGAGGGATGTGCTAAACCCGGCAAGCTGACGTCAGCTCAACCACAGAGGGTTCGATGCTGTGGTGTGAGGGGGGGGGGCTTACCTGGGTGCTGTTGAGTGCTGCATAGTGTTTTGCTGACTCTAACCTCTGTTTGCTGCTGGTATCAACCTCATTCTCTTGGCGTAACTCACAGATTTCCCGGACAAAATGCCAACGTCCTGGTACAGCAAGGCAAGCACGTCCGACCGTGCCATACAGGCAAATCTGCTATCTCCTCTTCCTTCATCCAAATCTGACTCCTTCTACAGGGTGATGGTAATGTTCAACAGTGCAATACCGAGGATGATTTAGTGGACAGGAATGTCGGTATGGCTGATAAAGCTGAAGTGGTCGAGGTGGAGAAGGACATAGGTGCAATCAAGAATAGTGCATCTATTTCAGCTGACTTTGTTGATTTTGCCATAACCCGAATGTGCGTATGCTGCAAAGCTCCTGCTCAAACAAGATTGGTGAAAGAATATGACAAGGAAGCATGGCTAAACTGTATTGGAATGTATGGGTGGTTACATAAATGAACCATCAAGTTGCTTGTGTGGTTTGACCAGAGCTAAGGGAAGAAATGAAACCACATGTGCTATTCTTGTTGGTGCAAAACAAATGAGGAAAAAGAATTCATTATTGATGGAGTTCCGAGTGTCAGTATTCATGTCAGCCGAGGTGTCGAGCTCATAAGGATGAACACTTTAACAATAGGTACAGTACTCTTCTTCAATGTCCGTTTTGCTTCACTGATCTATTTATGCACAAATATGGTAACTACTCAGCGGATATGGTAAAAGGATGCACCGAAAAAAGGAATCACACATGTGTGAATCGATGCATAGCCTTCGGCAATGAAGGGGTGAAGTGCACAAATCCCAGGAAGCTAAAGGGAGGGAGAAAATTACCATTTTGCGGAACTGAACGAAAGGGGTGCACCAAAGGATACACCTATACTAGTCTACCATGCACATGGAAGAGGTAAGGTCAAGTACTCTGCCTGCCACAAGATGACCTAGGTAGGGTGATAGACCACAACGGTGGATAGTAGTTCTCTTAACAGTTTTATTTGACAACATAGCTTTCAATGATATCCCCAACTTCGAACTCCTCAAAGCCTAATAGCCCTATACCACACTCATCCCCAGATGTAATAGAGTCAACTTCAGCCTGGAGTAAAAATTAAGATGCAGACATTTTAGACAATAATTGGACACATGGGCGTCAAGCAGCTTGTCAAACCTTACCTTGAAATTTCGCAAAGTGCGAACCTTGCTCTCTGTGAGAATCTTGTCTCCCCTCATGACTCTGACATTACTTCCCTTCTTAATGATTCCATCCCTGCATTTGCTTCCTGCGATGTTACCAGTACCGCCTATGTTAAATACCTCCTGAACGATGGCGGAGCCGACATACTCTCCCTCAGGGGTGGGAGATAGAATCTCCTGCATGCGACATTCAACAGACTCAATGGCAGCGTACCTATGACCCAAAGAAGAAAAATAATGAATCAGATTATGGAAGAAAAACCTCAGTTTTAAGTTGTGCATGCTCAGACGAAAATTGTGCACTCACACAACGTCGTAATACTCGATAGGAACTCCAAGCACACGCGCCTCATCAATTGCTGCTGCATTGGCGCCAGTATTGAATGCAATCACGGTGGTGTCTGGTGTGACACTTGCCACGGCGATGTCACTCTTAGTCACATCGCCTGCCTCACTGATCAGAACCTTGATGCCAACTTCCGCCTCCTCATTCTCCAATTTGAGAGCCTGAAGGGCTCTTGCCAGGGCTTCGGCAGAGCCCTGAACGTCGGCCTTCACGACTACACAGATTTCACGCCGTTCCTTTTTGCCGCCAGCGAATATTCCTGCGACTGATTGCATAAGCCCCGATTGATAAGTTAATGACTTTTTCTCACGTGCGATCCTAGAGTTTGAAGATCAGGTGGAGAATATTGCATCGTTAGCTTTCAAACAGTTCAAAAACTAGTCCAAGTCATGTTGCCATTACACTCTCACCTTGCGCGTGAAGCGGCAATCTCTCTTGCTGTTTGCTCATCCCCTGCAACCACAAACAGGTCACCTGCCTGCGGTACTCCGGTCATACCAACAACATTAACGGGTGTGCTAGGCCCCACCTCCTTATACCTCGTCTTGCCATCGAACCCGATCAAGGCACGAACCTTTCCGCTGGCCTCCCCGGCCACGAATGAATCACCCACGCGAATAGTCCCCTTCTGGATGAGAGTGGTGGCCACCACGCCCAGTCCCTTCTCGACGCGTGCCTCGATGACGACGCCTTGCGCGTCCCTATCGGGATTGGCCTTCAAATCTAAAATCTCCGCCTGAAGCATGATCTTCGACAGAAGGTCGTCCAAATTGGTGCCGTCCCTGGCGCTTATTTTTGAGCACAGCACTTCCCCGCCCAAATCCTCGGTAAGCACCTCGTACCCCGCCAAATCCGACAAGACGCGCGTCGTGTCAGCGGCGGGCAAGTCGATCTTGTTTACCGCCACCAACAGCGGTACTCCTGCCTGTCTGGCGCATACGATAGAATCGACGGTCTGTTGCTTGACGCTGTCATCAGCCGCAACGACGAGGATGATAATGTCGGCTGTATTCGCGCCGCGTTCCCTCATGTCGGTGAACGCCGCGTGTCCCGGCGTGTCTATGAAGGTGATGGTACTGCCCATGTGTTCGGCCTGATAGGCCGAGATGGCCTGCGTGATCCCCCCGGCCTCGCCGGCGGTAACGCGCGTGTTCCGGATGGCGTCGAGTAGGGATGTTTTTCCGTGATCCACGTGTCCCATGATGGTTACCACGGGCGGACGAGGCTTGAGATCCATTGGATCGTCTTCGTCCATGGCGATGCCCAGTTCGATGGCAGTCTCTTCCATGTCATCGTCGCTTTTATTTAGGTAAAATATCGCATTGTGGAATACGTTCAGTGAGTGGCAATCCGACAACGAGTGAATACATTCGACGTCAGTCACGGCAGTGAAATCCCCTGACAATTTCATGGACAAAATGAAGATTCAATGAGACTCACTCCTCCTCATCATCGTACTCGTCGTCTTCCCCGGCAACTACTTTGCCAAATCCCTCGGCCACCGCCTCGCACGTGGACGGATCCAACGTTTGGGACACCGCCGCCATGACGCCGAGATCGGTCATTAGGAATTTGATGACAGATACGGGCGATTCGCCGATGGCCTCGGCCAGTTCGCCAACCGTCATCGGCGTGCTATTAATACGATTGATTGCGAAGAAAAGGGGGAGAAACGAGGTTTGGAACATTACACATCCATCGGCAAACACAAGTACGCGCGCGCATGTCAGCGAAGGCACTAACGTACGGCCTACGAAGGGAACAAAAAACTAATGCGATTACCGCGAGACACTCACCCGGGAAGGAACACCGTTCTCCTCTCGATGGCGCGTTCCTCCTTCAGCGCCTTCTCCCTGCTCCTGTCCCTGCGCTTCAGCGTGCCCCTCCTTTGCATCACCTCCGCCTGTCCCCCCTTCTTCCCGGACCCGATGCGCAGTGAAACGCCGCGCCCGCGTCCCCTGCCCTCGCCGTTGTCGTTGCCGTAAGCGCGCCCGACGGCGGAGCCAACCTTCTTCTTGTCGCCCGGCTTGCGAGCTGGACCCTTGCCTGAGTTGTACCGAGATTCGCCTCGATGGGCCAGAAGTAAGTGATTGGACAAGGTCGAGGTTAGCGTATATGCCAACACATCCAGGTAAGGGAAAAAAGGCGAAAAGGAAACTCGGACGAAATGAAAGTTTTTCGGATGAGAGAGAGAGAGAGAGAGAGAGAGAGAGAGAGAGAGAGAGAGAGAGAGAAGAGAGAGAGAGAAGAGAGAGAGAGAAGAGAGAGAGAGAAGAGAGACAGCTCATTTTTCAGCCACGTCCAATGAGCGCTCTCTCGGAGGTATTAATATCACCCATTCACACCTCTCCCTCTCTCTCTCTCTCTCTCTCTCTCTCTCTCTCTCTCCTCTTCCTCTCTCTCTGAAGAAGTATACGACTACGAACGAACGAACGAACGAACGATTCGACTCGACGAAACGGCACGAAACACGAGGACCGTAACTTACCGAAGTCGCTCCCGCCTCCTGGGGCATCGTCCCCGCCGACCGCGGCGGCTCCCCCCCTTCCACCCCTCCCCATCATCTCCCCGCGACCTCCCCCTCCCCTCCCCCCTCCTCTTCCCATCGTCTCGCCGCGTCCGCCTCCGCCTCCCCTCCCGCCGCCCCTTCCTTCCGCCCTCCCGCCCCGTCCTCCTCCCCGTCCCTCCCCCCCCCTCCCGCCCCCTCGACCGTAGCCGCCGCCTCCTCCTCCTTGGCCTCCGTCGCCCCGCTCCGACCACTGCGTCCGTTCGTCGCGCTGCTGTTGCGTTTGCACCCTCTGCAGCCTCATGGGATTCCGCAGCTCGAGGATCGGTCCCAAGTGCGGCCCTCCTCCTCGTCCTCCTCCTCCCCCTCCGTCGCGATCGCCTCCGTATTCCCCCCCCCCCCCCCCCCCCCCCCCCCCCCCGCGACCTCCTCCATACGGCGATGACCTTCCCCCCCCCACCGCCCCTCCCGACGGGGGCGATCCCCGTCCCCGTCCGTGGTACGGCGAGGAGGAGGAGGAGGAGGAGCGACCGCCGCCTCCCCGTCCCCTGCCATCGCCTCCTCCTCCGCCGCCTCCACCGCCGTAGCTTCCGTAGCCTCGTCCTCCTCCCCGACCCCCCCCTCCTCCTCCTCCTCCCTGCTGCTGCTGCCGCTGCTGCTGCTGCTGGGGAGGTGGAGGAGGGCGGGGATCGTCGCGATCGCGATCGCGCTCCTCCCGTCGATCCTCCTCCTGCATCACCGCCGTCAGGCGCGACGATGACGACGCGCGCCCTCCTGCCACTGCCACCGATGCTGCCGCCACGCCTCCGCCACCGCACGACGACGACGACGAGCGATGGATCATCGCGGTCGCGATCGCGGGGTGGCAATCACAATAACGGGACGATGGCATCGTCGTCGTCACGAAGGCCGATGTCGAGGTCGTGGCAACGGCGAGGATCATCGCGCAGCACCACGCGACGACGACGACGGCGGACGCGCGGGGGAAACCGGCGGCCGCGCGTCGCGCTGGTCGGTTCGCCTCCGTCATCGTGGATGTATTTAAAATGATAGGCTCTCTAATAATAATAATAATAATAACAACATCGCGCCCGCCCGCGCCGCGCGTGCGTCGGTATCGTACTTACCTACCATAAGGTACGTATTTTGTATTTTGAGTTGTTGGGCAAAATAATTTTTACTCCTATCTTTTTTTTCGGTGGTGGGGGGTTGATGGATATTTTTGAGATTGTTGTGTGGTGGTGGTGGACGGACGCCCCCACGGATATGGAATTAACGTGGGAATCAGTATTATCCGGAGATGGAATGTACGTGGCGTGGCCCTTAAAAGTACACGATACTTTACACCCTATCGTACCCAGAGTATTTTTTCTCTCTAGAGGTAGGGGGCGCATCATAATCGTCCCACCTTTTTTCTCCCACCGCGCCATCCACACAGAACAAAGACACACTTTCACCCTCAAGGGGGGAATACAGAGACAGGGGAAAAGTGTGATGGGGGGTTCTTCTCGCTTTCCTGCAACCTCAGTCCCCAGGCAGAGCAAAGAACAGAGCCACCCACCACAAGCACACACCAGCAGCACGTATCAGCACAACAGCACCAGCAGGTAAGTCCCTCCCCCCCCCCCCCCCCCCCCCCCCCCCCCCCCCCCCCCCCCCCCCCCCGCACACGCCTCCTCCTCCTTGGCATCAAATTTACCATAGTGTGATGTATCCAATGATTTTTTTTGCTGTCACTGCTTGTCATGCTGTTTTGTCCCGGGCAGCCATTCAGGAGGAGGGAGCAGGAGAAGAGGGGGGGTGGCATAGTACTGTGCTGATAGTGATATATTTTATGCATGTTCTGTGTGGAGGACGGATAGAGGCCGTAGTATACTAGGCCACAAAGAGAGATGATTGTCTGTCCCGGTGGAGTCAGTTGAGGTTGAGTGATCCCCGCCGAGGAGAAGGTTGCGGTACCAGCCTATGATCATGATGACATCCTCGAAGTTGGGTGAAGGTGAAGGAGGAGGTAGTTGATGTTGATGTGTAGATTCTTGTTTTGAGGTAGTATATAGTATAAATGTGTTCTTGTCCTGAGTGGAGGAGGCTCCCATTCATACATAGATGGCAGGAGCAGCATTTTGCTTGATGAGGTGAAAAATATCCCTCATGCCAGGGGGGCAGGTGTTGGAGGGCTGCTTCATCAGGGATGATCATGCCACCGTTGAAGGTGGTGGACAACTGGACAACCATGGACATGGAGCAGGTGAGGGCAAGGGCACCGCGTGGACCGCCCCCAAGTTGCGGGGGGACCATCACATCATTATTTTTCCACTGGCCCCCACACTTTGTCAATGATTCTGGGCATGAGCACATCCCGCTCCCTAGACTAGGAGGAGGAGGGAGAAAACAGGCAAGCATGCACGCAAGCGCAAGTCAGTCTGCAGGCTCGTTGAGGGCAAGAACAGCGGTGAGGTTGGTGATCATGACAAAAATAATAACTATTTTGTGGCATTTAAGTGTCAAGTAACATTCTGGCTCGAAATGAGTTGGGCAAAACAGCAACAAAATTGTCCATTATTGCATAAAATCCTTCATAGTAGCAAAGATTTTCACAAACTGCCGCAACCTTACATGGTCTGTCCGGTTTGAGTTTTTGCTCCAGCCATAATAGTCAATGTCTCCTTTTAGGTTTATCAGTCTTAAGTATGAGATACTAGTATCATATGGAATGAATTGATACAGAGCAGCTGAATGCTGAGCTGTGCTGCTGCTGCTGGGGCTAGTAATTGCTAACTATGGTAGTGTGCTGACCAATTGGGCACAAATATTGGTTAAAAAAACTCATACTTGGTTATGATCCAATTTCCATTCTTTATTGCATTTTTGGATAGATCTTGCTCTTCCTGGTAAACTTTTTAATATCTCCAATTCTTGTAGCCAAGCCATGACACAGGTTTCCAGTCAACTTTCAAAATATGGGTCAACAAGAACAATCCTTCCACAGCATATGAAGTGCTTCAAACACCTTTTGTGTACCCCACATGGATGTGCCAACAGGTCTGGCTGGGTATGGAGCCTCAATCACTGTGTAATGGTGCAATTTGTAGCCCAACAACCATGACACAGTTTTCCAGCCAACTTTCAAAATAAGGGTCAACAAGAACAGTGGTAATGAGGTGATGATGGTGATGTATGCCCATCCACAGCATAAGAAGTGCATCAAACACCTTTTGCATACCCCCACATGGATGTGCCAAAAGGTGGCTGGGTATGGAGGCTCAATCGCTGTGTAATGGTGCAATTTAAAGCCCAACAACCAGACCCAGCAGGTTTCCAGCCAACTTTCAAAATCTGGGTCAACAAGAAGAGTGGTATATGAGGTGATGATGGTGATGTATGCCCATCCACAGCATATGAATTGCTTCAAACACCTTTTGTGTACCCCACATGGATGTGCCAACAGGTCTTGGTAGGTATGGAGCCTCAATCAATATGTAATGGTACAATTTGTAGCCCATCAGCAATGACCCAGGTTTTCATCCAACTTTCAAAATATGGGTCTGTGTCAATAAGAACAGTGGTGTACAAGGTGATGATGGTGATGCATGGCCATCCACAGCGTATGATAGGGGGTCCGGTATTAAAATCAGCCAAAAAAAATCCCTCAAATGCTATCTTTAGAGTTGCATCATGTATATATATACTATATGACCTCAGATGTTCAATTTGGTTGGAAAAATCCACCCACAGCTTGCTTCATAGTTTTTTAACTAGTGACTGACTAGTGACTCACTCTTCTCCCCTAATGATTGAAGTGCAATGGTGCTATATACCCTTACCAAGTGATGCACTTTGTCAAACAACATGCCCTATACCCATGATATTGAGCCCTTTGAACAGATTTTTTTTTTCAATCTTTAATATAGAAGTCAATTATTCTGTTAAATACCCCTCCAGCTTCTCGAACTTGACCACTCCTCCATGTACAAGGCATCATACGAAGATCAGGCCAACATCAGAAACCCAGAATCCGCCAATCGTAACCATAACTACCGTTCGGTAGTAATTATTTCTGGCCAGTAACCGTCAAAGGTTTCGTGCAAAAAAATCTGTTTGATCTTATCCATAAGTACTGTACAGTGGTATTCGATTGCCAGAACATAACCAAATGGAGATATACACCGAAGGTGGCTCGTCGCACGGGTCGAAGGGCGGGTGCAAGAGTAGGACGTCGCTGGGGCAGATCACATCGCAACAGATTTGCCGCCACATCAGCACTGAAACCTTGGTATAATTTCAGTGACGTAGCCCGGCAGATGGGATACAAACTACGCTGGCAGTTGCCGATCAGAAAGCGCTCACACCCCACTCCCATCTCAGTCAGTAATGCCTCAAACAAACGGTTGAGGAAACCCAACTGAGGGACAGGCCTCACAGTCGATATGCTAATAAGTCAAAGTTGTGTCCTCAACTTGTTCCCGGTGTGATACCCAATGAGACAACAATCTGCTGCCCCCGGCGGCCATGCTGTATGGTCACACATATGGCATTTAAAAAGACCATCATGTCTGCAGTTTGCCCAGTAGAACTGTAAATTTTTAAGAATTTGTTTATTTATTAGGGGACACATCCATATGCACATCCACAGCATATAAAGGTTGTCAAACACCTTATA
>JALLAZ010000245.1:0-18654 GCA_036939755.1 Stephanodiscus triporus
ATCTCTCTATTCATCATCACTGTCAAACGTAATTTTCACTGCCTTCTTCATCGGCAGCCCCCCTACTGGTCCAGAGTGTGCCCCGTACAGTTTGTGCTCCTTCTTCTTTATTGTGCTGCCGAACCGCATCAGTTCGTCCGGCACTTCCTGACCGGCCTGCCTCATCACCTGCTGGAGTTCGCCAGCGTGGCTCTTATCCCCCGGCTGGAAAAACGTGTGACTTATCCCGCTCTTCCCCGCCCGACCCGTCCGTCCAATTCGGTGGACGTAATCCTCTATTGTCAACGGAAATGTGTAGTTCAAGACAACTTCCACATCGGGTATATCCAATCCACGCGCGGCGACGTCCGTCGCGACGAGGATGGGACACGACCCGTCCTTGAACTCCGCGAGGGCGCGATTGCGGGCATCCTGGGTCTTGTCGCCGTGAATGCTCGCGCAGGAATATCCCCACCGGTTAAGCGTCCCTTCCAGCCGCGCTGCCTCCTTCTTGTACAGCGCGAAGACCAATATCCGGTCTCTGCTGCGCTTTCCCGACGCGTACTTCTTCAGCAGCTCCGACAGGCGCTGCTCCCGAGCGCGATCCTCGATCACCTCGACAGACTGGGCGACGCGCTTGTTCGCCGAGAGCGCGTCGTCGATGGAATTCTCCCCGTTGCTTCCAACGATGCTTTCGAATCCGACGTAGATGCAGACGGGCTCGACCATGAATTCCATCGCGAGGCGCTGTATGGCCGCGGGCCACGTGGCGCTGAACATGGCCGTCTGTCGCGCCTCTCTGGCGGGGCACATGGAGATGATGTACCGCACGTCCTCCTCAAATCCCATGTCAAGCATCCGATCGGCCTCGTCCAGGACCAGGTGACGTACCTTGCCGAGGTCGCACACCCCCTCGTTGACTAGGTCCTTGAGACGACCGGGGGTGCAAACAATGCAGTCGACGCCCCGGCGCAGAGCGTCCTTCTGCGGCGGCTTGGGCACTCCGCCGTAGATGACCGTGGAAGTCAGGTTCACAACCTTGCCGAACTCTTCCAGCACCTTTTGGGATTGCATGGCCAGCTCGCGCGTGGGGGCCAGCACGAGCATGCGGGGCGGACGGCCGGACTTGTTGGCGAGCGATCTTTCCCTGGACATGAGGGATAGAGCTGGCATGGAGAAGGCGAGCGTTTTGCCTGTCGACGACGATGGCGAATATTGTACAGGTGGCGTATGTGAGAGCGAACGATAGACAACCAACTGCATGCCAACTTCGTACGGCGAAGCCGCCAATGAATACGTCTCCCTTACCAGATCCGGTCTCCGCAATTCCCACGGCATCGCGATGGCGCCCCGTCTTCGAATCGCACGAGAGCAACACCGGCCAACACTGCGCCTGGATGGGCGTGGGCCTAGTGAATGCGTTCGCCACCGTGCAGTGACTGATCAGTTCTCCCAATATCTTCTCCCGACATCCCGGCGCGTCGAACGTTTGATACGGGTGGTAATCCTCGTTCGAGACGATCGATTTGGTCGCTGTCGCGCCCTCCTCGCCGTTGCGAGAATCGCGGAGGACGATTTTGTGTTGGGTTCGCCACGTTTGGATCGATGAATCATCGCCCGATGATGATGCCGCCGCCGTTGTCGCCGATTCAGTCGTAGTTTTTCCCGCGTTCTTCATCTCCTTCTTGGCCCTCTTCGCCGCCTTCTTCGCCGCCTTTCTGTCCGCCTCCTCCTTTGTCGCGCTGCCGTCTTTAACGCTTTCGCCGTTGTCCTTTTCCGCGGACGACTTTCGTTTCTTATCGCCAATGACGCCGCCTCCACCCTTCTTCTTCAGCGCGACCACCTTGCCATCGACCACGAACAACTCGCTCTCCTCGATGCATCTCCGGACCTCATTTTTGTCGAACGATCCCGATCCCGAGCTATCCCACTTCTCGAGGAGGGATTTGGTCAGGTGTTTGATTTTCATCGAGCCTGATTCCTCGCGCTTGAGGGCCTTCTTCGCGGCCTTGACTACTGCATCTGCGCCCATGGTTGCGTCGGCAGATCCTTCGGATGCACCCATGTTTGTTCGATCAGTTTTGAGAAGAAGGACTCGGGGACGGAACATTTTTGACGAGGGAAGCAACGATACGGGCACAGAACCGAGCTAGGCGAAGAACAGAAAAAAGACCAGGCAGGGAAATGGGTGGATGGTATTGCTTGCCCCACAAAGAGCGATTCTTGGCGAGAGGTATACTGGTACCTCACACATCATAAAACATCTCAACATCAAACTCAACCTCGTTCGTTGAGCGTCACGCCGCCCTACGGCCACAAGATGGTGCATCCACTACGCACCCCCATGCTCGCCTTCGGGGCAACAATGCCCATGCTTCTCCTGGCATCTTCGCTCGGCGGCAACGGCCGTTGCGACGCATTCACATCGACCCGCCGTCCGTCGATGGTGCATCGTTCCTCGCCGTCGCATTCGTCCGTCGCGACGTCGACGACGACGACCGGCCTATTCGCTAAGAAGAAGAAGGGAAACACCCCCGGCCCCAATTATTCGAACAAGAAGGGGGGTGGGCAGCCCCAGCAGGAGAAGGCTTCAGTGAGGGAGGCGCGGTTCGATGCCGCCACCCGCCAATTCATGTTCACCCTCGTGGGACTGACGAAGACCCTACCGGACAAGAGCAAGGACATACTGAAGAACATCAACCTTTCGTTCTATCCGGGCGCGAAGATCGGCGTTGTTGGCTTGAACGGGTCAGGGAAGGTGCGTTCGGGTCGACCTTGCATCGTGTCGAAGCATTTCGTTCATGCATTTTTTTTTTGCGCTTGGAAGTTAGGTCCGAAAATCTCTAAACCGCTTCCCTGGCCGTGTTACAGTCGACGCTCCTCAAAATCATGGCGGGGATCGAGAAAGAATTCGACGGCATCGCCCGTCCCCTGCCGGGGGCTTCGATCGGATATCTCTCCCAGGAGCCGATGCTCGAGTACGAGACGGTGAAGGAGTGCATCGACGCCGCCGTGTCGTCCTCCCGCGCCATCCTCGACAAGTATAACGAGCTCAGCGCGAGCATGGCGAATCCTGACATAACCGACGAGGAGATGACGATCGCGATGAACGAGATGGAACGGATCGGGAACAAGATAGAGGCAGAAAACCTGTGGGATTTAGATCGCACAGTCGAGAGGGCGATGGACTCGCTGAGGGTTCCCCCTGGCGACGCGAGGACGGCCATATTGAGCGGCGGGGAGAAGAGGAGGGTGTCGCTGTGCCAGCTGTTGCTTGAGAGTCACGACATGCTACTTTTGGATGAGGTACGTGCATTTGTGTGTGTGTGCTCGCGATTCGTTATGATTTGGTCGCCCGTGGTCTTGATATGCATCGTGGTGTATTTCTCATGTCAAAACCCTCCCTGCCCCACGGCACCACACGCGATGCCGCAGCCCACGAACCACCTTGACGCCGAGAGCATCTCCTGGCTCGAGCAATTCCTTGATCAGTTCAAGGGCACCGTCGTGTGCATCACGCACGATCGTTATTTCCTGGAGAACGTCGCGCGGTGGATACTCGAGCTCGATCGCGGACAGGGCATACCCTTCGAGGGTAACTACTCCGAGTGGCTCGAGGCCAAGAACAAGCGCCTGGAGGGAGAGAAGAAGAGTCAGACCGCCGCCGCTAGGGCCGTTTCTGCCGAGCTCGAGTGGGTCAGGTCCAATCCGAAGGCCAAGGGCGTGAAGAGTAAAGCTCGGCTGCGCAGGTACGACGAACTTCTGCTGGCCGCTGCTCCGTCAGAAATGCGCACGGAAGGCCAGATATACATTCCTCCCGGACCGAGGCTGGGGGACGTAGTGATTGACGTGCATGGCGTCAGGAAAGCCTTCGGGGATCGTCTTCTGATCGACAACTTGGAATTCAGCTTGCCAAAGGCGGGTATTGTTGGCGTTATTGGCCCGAATGGAGCAGGTATCATCTTTTTCGTCGCTGGCCTATATCTATTTCAGTGCTTTTCCGTCCCCAAACAACTCACGCGTCATTCTATTCTCATCTGCGCAATAAGGGAAATCTACTTTGATCAAGATGCTCATGGGAAAAGATACGCCTGATGATGGGAAGATACAGGTTGGCGAGACAGTATCCATGATTGGTGTCGGGCAGGATCGAATGGAGCAACTCGACTCAACAAAGACAGTGTATGAGGAAATCTGTGGAGGACGAGACGAGATCGAGCTCGGCGGGAACTACGTTAATAGCAGAGCGTACGTGTCGTGGTTTGGATTCAAATCAGCACAGCAACAACAACGAGTAGGGTAAGTGTTTTTCTTTCTCTTTTTTCTGACGACCAAAATCATTATTGTTGTTTGTGAAGAAAGAACTGTTATCCCTGTCTGAGTAAAAGACGTGATTGATAATCGCATGCCAAGTAACTTTTCATTATCGGCACGCTGAAACAACCATTTTGATAGCCATATTCATCCGACGGTTCACAAGTATGGTCATTTACGTGGAAGCTGACACGTTTCGTTTCAATTTTTCCCTCAAAAATTTCTAGCAATCTTAGCGGTGGAGAGCGGAACCGCGTTCAACTGGCAAAGCTGCTCAAATCAGGCGCAAATCTCATCATTCTTGACGAGCCGACCAATGATCTAGACGTCGAGACGCTCAGGAGCTTGGAGGAGGCATTGCTCAACTTTGCGGGATGCGCCGTGGTGGTATCGCATGATAGATACTTCCTTGATAGAATCGCGACACATATTCTGGCTTTCGAGGGCAATAGCAACTGCTTCTTCTTCGAAGGGAATTACGCCGATTACGAAGAAAATAGACTGCAGAGGCTTGGGGAAACTAGCATCAAGAGGATTAAATACGCACCTCTCGTCAATGCGTAAAAGGTTTAACCTGTAATTTTATATATTTTCATCTATTCATTGATCCACGACAAGCCAAAGATCCCAGTTCTGAACTTCTTTTGCGTTTGAATGAGCGACCATGATGCGCTGAATCTCCTCGTTGGTAGCTTTAGAGCGGACTTCAAGCTTAGAGTGGACTTCATCCAAATTTCTGCATTGCATGTTGTCACTGGATAACCCAATGACGTCAGCGCCACCGTTGTCTAAACCTCTGTGTAGCTGAGTGTCTCCAGTGGTGGCTCCAACCCGACAAAAGGACTGTTTGGTGGATGCAACAAGACCAAAACATCAGGAAAGGCCAGCATTTCAGGCAAAGCGGGCGAGACTGGCACATCAGGCGGCACTTCAGGCAAGACACGCGCTTTGCGCAAATCATTATTCGCAATCAGCCCGATTCGCTGTTTGAGCTGAAATCCAATATTAACCAGCTTGTCGATCTGATATTGGTGAATCTGTGCGATTGCACTTTTTTTGCTGTACTTGTTTGGGTCCAATTTTGCCATACATGATTTGCGCATACTAATGCACTATCTGCCTAGCAAGTTGTAGAGTCAGGACTGGCATGACCGTGCTCATTTATTCTTGAATTCGTCAAGCTGGGCAAAGCATTTGTCCCATGTCATATTCTTCTTCTTAGGAGTCATAACCTCCACAGTAATTTTTCGAGAGAACTAAAAGGCAATAGAAGTTAACTTGTTATCCATCTGACTCTGGTAATAAAGAAGTTTATTTGCTTTGAATTTGAACTGTCGGTGTTGATTATTACACCAAATTCCAAGTTTGTTACTCGTTTTAGGATTACAATGACTATGCTCATTCTTGAATTCGAAAAGTTGGGCAAAGTGATCATCCCACTTGGTAACATTCACAGCAACAGCCTTCTTGCTAACAATCTCTTTGGTCTTGGAAGACAATGACAACTTTGCAATCTTCTTCACCACAGCAGCCTTGTGAACACCTTCTTTGCAGACGATGGTCATGGCCATCTTTGGTGAGTTCTGTGTCAAAAATAAATAAGTTCATGGGCTACTTTGCACCTTTTTCAAATTGAAATTTGAACCACCCCTGTTTTGTACACCACTTCCACATCCATCATTCACCATGCTGACTCGGTTGAACCTAATCAGCATTCCTCATGTCATTAACCCCAATGATACAGTCAATGTGGATTATATTTTAGATTGCTTCAAAAATACCATAATATTGCAGATGAGCTCAATTTATCAGCTGGATTTTGATAGTATGGAAAAGCATTGTATTTGTATGCACAAGATGCTCTAAAAGGCTGAAGAGAATTTTCACTAATCAAGAAAGTTGCAAATCAGATCCCAGGTGCGCAAGCTCATGTTCCAGACACCTATGCGCCATCTTTTGGGTATGTTATTTTATTGTTGGTTTCAACTTTCCTCTAACAACTTCACGTAGACGGCCGATGCATTTTAACGATGACTATAATTTTTGGGAGCCATCTCAGAGGCAATTTGCAGACATACGGATTGGAATACGTTTCCGGAATGAATTCAATAGACAAGTAGCAAAGTGTCTTGTATACTTGTTGATTTTATAATTGACTTGTTACCTATTAGTGGACCTTCCGACTGGGCAGCAGTTGAGAATGTGAATGGGAATCCTGAGGTCAAGAGCCACACCTACAGATGTGCATCAGAACAGACTTGCCAACCTGTTAAAATGATGTTAAAGTACATGCACTGATGCTGTTGGAATTTTTGCTGCCGGGAAAATGGCTGAAGAAGCATACCCATCATGTCTACTGAAGGGCACACATTTCCAGGATGATGGTGTGTTAAATAACATGGTTCCCCACACAATTAAGTCAGAAAAGCAAGTTGTACATTGCTTGAGCAAACAGCATGGATAAATGAATCAGCAAAGGCTCTTTTGTTTGTTGTTGATGAGGCAAATCCAATTCCTATTTGTTCAGAAGATATTCTCAATAGAGATGAAATAGTCTACATACATCCAAACAAGAACAAGCAGAAGAATACCACCACCTCACATTAGAGCAATGCAACAGTATACACGAAGATCTCATTAAATGGTACAAGAGTTTAGCAGAGACAGAGAAAATGAACGAGAGAATCCATTGGAGTGAATTGTATTCTACAGCAACTCTACTATATGCTGAGAGACACAAACTAAACTTGAGATTACAGGAGCATGAGGATAGCAAGGCCAAACATGAAAGGGAGGAGAGGGCAAGGGTGGCCATGTGAAAAGGAGGAGAGGGCAAAGGAGAAAGCAATGGTGGCCAAACTTTTAAAGGAGGAGAGAACATGACAGAAAATTGAAATGAAAAGGCCAAACTTGAAGAGAAGGAGATTCCCATTTATGTCAATGCAAGGTCAATTGGTAGCAAGTTGCTACCCATTCAACTAGATGTAAATAGCTGTGAAAGTATTTTTCGAGTGAAGTCGATGCAAGTAAAGTTGGGCTATCTACTCACCAGGAAATGATCATTTGTGACGCAAAAGGCAAAGAGATTAACAATGAGAAGAACCTAGCTATGTGCTATGTGGTACTGTGCGCAATCTGAGTTCTAGCTCTAGCTCTGGCTGTTCTTGCTTCCAATTGTAAATGTTTCTTGCCACCAAGAAACAACCCCAAGTAAAGTACAAATTGTGGTTTTACCCATCCTGAGGTCTCTTCTTGGCACAATGAGCAACTAGCTGCATGCTTGACCAGACTGCCCAAGAATATCCACCAAAACTTTCAACATTTTCTTCAGATACATTCGAAGAAAGATCCCATGCAATTGCAGCTTCCAAAACAATGAAATATGAAATATGCTTGAAACTGAGGGTGCATGGTCCTCTATCAGCTTCAATGCACATGTTGTTGGAAGGGGTATGATAGGTTTGTGAAGGACACCAGTAAATGTTGAAACATTATTTCAAAGGGAAAATAGGTGAAATATACAAGTATTAGGGGTCACAGCATTCGTATATCACACCAGTATGGCACACCACGTAGGGTTCCTACGTGGTGTGATATATAAATGCCTCACATTGCAATGTGTGTATATTTGACCTATTTTCCCTATTTCAAAATAGTTCAATAATACTGGACAGTCTCTGTTCTCCATATAATCAGAAACAATATGTCCCCGTTCTACATCAAGACAGTCTGTTGTATTTGTATCTCTAAAACCACAGTTGCTGAAAGATTCAAGTACATTCCCTTTCATGACAAGTCATGGACAGGTTAGTATTCCATATGGACACACTGAATCTGTCCTTATATGCTTCCAATCATAATGTTGTCTGAAAACATTCTGTATTAAACCAAATAGTACCTGACCAGAAGTTTGCTGAACTCGTCATGTAATATAGTTGAGCATATTCGTGAAGGGACTTGGTTGTCTTTGGGAAATACCTGTCCTCTGGAAACCACATTCCCTTCCACATGGATCTTGAACATTAATGTTCATCGTCTCAACTAGTTGGTGAGAATCAAGATCACTTTTGAGAGCATTTGTTTTCTCTCAGCCAAGTATGAGTCTCCAGAGATACGATGGACAATATGAAAGACATGTGCCTGTCACCAGCGTCATCAGAGCCACAGCTTAGTTCTTCAAGCAAATAAATGAGTCGAGAAATCCATTCTCCAATGCCAATGTCTCAACTGGACCATATCTGTAAATTCATTCGGATTCATCAACATAAACTCCTCTGTAAATTCAGCATCAATCAGTTGTTTCTGCTCTTTTGTAATAGTTTGAAATACTGTCCACATTGAGTGCACAATGGTATAGGCATCGACATATATTTTCTGTATGCTTGTTGTAGCAGTGAATAAATAACACATACTATGCTCCCATGGAATTGTGATAACTTTTGTGATGAACATAGCTGGGCTAGCAAATCATTGCATGATTCAATATAATGGTCATCATGGTGTTTCCACATATTGTACTGGGGTTTGGTAAAAGAACATCAGCTTCTAACTCCTTGAAAACCGTTGAGCGGTTAGACCATTGATCCGTTCCAAGTCAACATTGGTGGTATTCTACTCTTTCTACAATCTCAATCGACAGTTTGACATCCCAGCAAGTAAAAGAAGGAAAGCAAAGGATGAAATGCCAGGAGGATGAACTCCTCTGGATTGCGTAATGACTTCATCATCCCTGGTATTGTTGATTGCCCCAAATCATTGCAGAGTTTGATTAAAAAAAACGTTTCTTCTGTGTACATCCAAGACAAAAAGACTCTGCCAGTGATTTGACTCTAATCACCAGTATCAGGTGACAATGAAATGATTCTCCGGGATGATATGAGTGATACTTATGTTCGAGTAATGCAGACATGAACCATTTGCCTTAGCATCTCTGGTGTCGGGACAAAAAGAATAAAACATTGCCGTCAACTGTCAGTTGAGGATCCTTGTTGACACAATATGCCAGACCAGGTGGATTTATCATTCCCACGAGCTTTCCATTTTCTGGGTGGAGAGAGTATGAATCAAATTTGCCCTTAGCCCATGACACTGGAGTTAATTTGGAAAATCCATGCTCTAAAGAATCTTATCGGTCAGTGACCTCTGAGGTCTATGTTTGATTTCGAAATGGAGAGCATGGATTCTCCAATATTGGCTCGGCGATGGATGGCTTGGCAATGTCGCGATGGACGGCCCAGGATGGACTGCTGGTGATGATGGCTTCCACCGCGCGCAGCACCATCAATCAAGTCGCAACTCACGACAAGAATGACGCCGTGGAAGATCGACTGGCGAGGGAGGGGAGAGAGATGACGATGAAACTTGGTCCGTTGAAGAACTTTCTGAACGAGAGGGTGGAATGATCCCAGCAGTTGTTGAGAAGACCCCTATTAGTTTATGTTTAATTCGGGGAAAAGCAATGCCGTAATTACTTTTGTAAACAAATATTCATTCATTCTCTTTCAAAGAGTGCCCGAACCTGTCCAAGGCCTTGACGATTTCACCTGCAATAAGAGGATCATACATGGAATGTCCGCTTTGCACTACTATACGTAACTCCATTTCTTTCCATACATCATGCAGATCAAGGGCGGTGTCGGGGGGGCATATTGCATCGTTGCCTCCTTGGATAGCAATGGTTGGAGGGAGTGGGAAGGAGGAGGATGCTGTTGATGACATCAAAGATGATTCGGGATAAGAGGAGGTCAGAGAAGACGATGGGAATCGCGGCATTCGGGGTGGCAATGCTGACGAATACCAGGATGACTTGATGCCCTCTGTGTCCTCAGGTGGCGGTGGTAACTCTAAGGATAAAAATGATTTGTACTGTCCTATGCAATAGTCATCGTTGACGCTATAAAAGGCGGTGAGCATTGATTGAGCCGGAATGTAAGTTGCTGGATCAAAGGAAGAATTCTTATTGCCGCGGATATCGCCCATCATTGTGGTTGTTGTGGGCAAATGAATCGTACTTTTGCCAATAATTGGGATGGAGACCGATGGTTGAACGGGCATTGGCCCCAACGAGACACCATCAGAAGTCTTCAGCGATGTCCGAGCCAATGATGACGTCAAAGTAGAAGCGGAACGAGATGAAGAAAACCGTCGTAGTGATTGTGCCATTTCGTATGGTGGAGTTGATCTTGTTGCATTTTCAACACCGATACTAATGAAGGATGCATTGTTCCAAACCCTTGCATCCTCGTAGGTCCATGACTTTTCATATGGATACCAGACCAACACGGTATTATCGATGCTGTCTTCCTTCGTACCCTCCTCCCCATCATTGCTGTTGCCGTCCCTTTTCTCATCTAACGTCGTTGTCTTTCCGTGACCGTGAAAGCCGGACGAATAAATTCCCATCTCCCATCGCAGCCATGACTTAACGGCGTTGTACCGCGCGACCGGATCGGGGCCCAGCAGCAGGTGGTAATATCTGTGCAACGTGACGCGTCGTGACGACGACAACGACTGAGCGGCCTGGACGTACCCCCGTTTGTTGAACGGCGAACTCGGCGCCAAATCGCGACAAGGTTCGCTCCCCTTGCGAAATTCTTCCCACCCCTTCGGAAAGACCTCGGCTGCCGTCGTGGCGGACGTGGCGGAGACGACGGTCGATGTCGCGGCGCCGGGGACGGCAGTCGTCGTAGACGACGACGACGAAGACGAAGACGGAGACGCGCGCCCCCCCCCTCGTCCCTCCAGCAACGATCTGAGATTCGAAGAGCCGGCGATGGCGCCGTCGATCCCGACCCCGTTCCCGGTCGGGGGGGGATCGCCAAAGAGCCAATCGACCTCCCGCGGACGGAACAGGCACACCCCGCGCAGCACCATCGACCGCACGCCGCGCGGGTGCGCGTGCGCGTACGCCAATGCGAGCGTGCACCCCCACGACCCTCCCAGTATCGCGTCCCACGGTTGCGTCGTCGTAGTAGTAGTAGTAGTAGTGGTGGTGGTGGTAGTAGTAGTGGTCGTCGTCCCATCGTCCGCACCGCGATGATATTCGCGGTGGCGGCCCATCACGCGCAAACGCAATCGCTCGACGTCGGCCACGAGCGAAGCGAGGTCGTTCGATCCGACCTCCCCCGTCGGGACGCTACGACCGCATCCCCGCTGATCGAGGAGCACCACGCGCTCCCAAAGCTCCGGGTCGAAGAATCGGACGTGATTCGGGTAGCATCCCGCCCCCGGCCCGCCGTGCAGGACGAGGGCCGTCAGTCCCGTCGTCGTCGCCGCCGCCCGATTGTCGTCGGGTTCGCCCTCGTCGTCGGTCGCGCGGTCGTCGACGTCCGCCCCCGCCCCCGCCCCCGCCCCCGCCAACGACGAAGACGCAGGACGACGACGACGACGTCGATGGACCTCGTAGTACACGACATGCGGCGATCCGTCCTCGGCGGCCATCGTCCCGGAAGTCACCTCGGTCGTCCATCCGTCATGCTGCTGCGCGGCGGGACCGTCGTCGTCCTTCGACGACGCCCTCGTCGTCGGGGGGGGGTCGTACAGCCCCCGCAGCATCGGAGTAGTTCCCGTCGTCGGCCAGGACGTCGACGTAGCGAGCGCCCGCGACGACGACGACGAAGCCGTCATCGTAGGACGAGCGGGGACGACGACGCCCCCCCCCCATCGGTGAGAACGAGGGGGGCGGTAGCAGGCCATCATCGACCAGCGCCGCGACATCGACGTCGTCGTCCCGACGACGACGTCGCGACCGTCCCATCGGGAGGGGAAAGGCGCCGTGGGGATCGGCCAGGCGCGTGAAACGACGACGACGACGACGACTAGGAGTAGGATTGGGAGGAGGACCGTCCGCGACGACGAGAGCGAGTACGGATGGATGACCATCGTTGTTCCTCTTTCCTCGTCGTCCCTTCCATCTCGACTCGCCAGTCGCTCGCCCGCCTCGCGGCCACTTCCTCTCTCTCTTGTGCTAGCTTCTCTCTTGGGAGTGGACGAAGTCTGTCCTTCGCCGTGTACGCCTGATCTAGGGGGAAATCCTCCCAGGCCATGCTACTTACCTACCACAGAGAGAATAATATTAGAGAAGAGAGGCAGGGTAGGGGCGGGAAAGCCGTTATTTCGAATTTCGAGAAATCGCTTTCTCGGATTTGAACCGATTCTACGACCTTCGGAATCCAGTATTGGCCGAAATTCAAAAATGCCACACGATATAATATGTTAGCGAGCAACGGCCCGGCTCTTTTATCTCGTGCGTGCACAGCAACATCATGACGCTTTCTTCTTTCGATGCACCTCCGTCCTGCTCCTCTCTCATCATATCATCTGTCCTCTCTTCTTTCATCGCCGGAGCTAATAATAATAGGTACACAATTACCCTCAAGAGTAGATAATAGGCGAAGGGAGGAGCGAGCGAGAGAGAGAGAGAGGACAGAGAGCCCGACGAAAAACGGGGAGACAACCACCAACAACGCCCCAACCCCCCCCAAGTAGTATCATGACGCCTCGACGATCGCTGTCGGCGCTCCTCCTCCTCGCGGCCATCGGGGCCGGAGCCGGAGCCGCCCAGGCGTCGACGACGACCGCCGCCGCCGCCGCCGCCGTCGTAGTCGCCGCCGCGAGGGACGACGACGATCCTCGACGACAACGACAACGACATTTGCCCCCGTCGACCTGCCCCCTCGACCTCGACCGGCTGATCGACGTGATGGGCGACGGCGCGGTCGTATTGCGCTACTCGCTCGTGCCGCCCTACCTGTGCGCGCGACTCGAGGTGTCGATGACGACGAACGATGACGAAGACGACGACGATGTGGAAAATTACGGCTGGATCGGACTCGCGATATCGTCCCACGGGGGCATGGACGGCGGCCGCGCCGCGATCGGCATACTGCCGTCGTCGTCGTCGTCGGGGGATGGGGGGGAGGGATCCGTCGGGAGGTACGACCTCGGCCGATCGGACTGGCGCGGATACGCGACTCCGATCGACGGGGGGGACGGGACCGGACCACAGCAACAACAGCAGCAGCAGCAGGACTACGATGCGCTCCGCGACGCGTCGGCGTTTTTCGAGGAGTACGACGTCGACGACGACGGCGGCGGGGGGAAGGGGAGGAGGGCGGTCATGGCGTTCGCGTGGCCCCTGGCGGACGAGAACGACGACGGGGGGGACGAGGACGGATCGTCGACGACGACGACGATACGCGCCCGGGGCACGAATCGCTTCCTGTACGCGCGGGGTCCGATCTCCCATTCCTCGATGGGGGTCGCGAATCCAGCGTACCACGCCGAGCGCGCGACGTTCGAGAGGGATTTCATCGACGACATCACGGAGGTGAGCCCCGCCCGTGTGTGTGCCTTGCTACTTATTATTATTATCGCTCTGTTATCGTCATTGTCGTTAAAGCACGCGCGCGCGCCGCGGCAAAATGAAAATGATCTCACCGACCCGTTCATATCCCTCCGCACGCGCACGCGCAAAAAAAGGTGCCAACGACGTCGCCGACGCGACTCGTCGAGCGTTACTTCTGCTCGTGGGACGCGAACGTCAAGCCCCTCGAGGAGGACGAGATTTGCGTCGACAACGACGTCGGGAACGACGACGACGACGCCATCGCATGGCACGACGCGTGCGACCTCCTCCGCTGCTCCGACGATCCCGACGGCGACGGTCCGAACTGCCTGTCGGTGACGTGCGCGACGACGACTACGACTACGGAGAAGGAGGGGACGGTCGTACCCACCACCTCGAGGCCGACGACGATGACCCCGACGACGTCGACGCCGTCCTCCCTCGCCCCGACGACGGGCGCGCCGTCCTCGAGGCCGTCGTCGGGGGGGGGATTCACCTTCGACGCGCCGTCGGACGCGGACGCGGTCGGCACCGTGCCCCTCAGCCCGTTCGTGGTAGACTTCGCCCTCGGCGCGACGACGACGGGGGAGGCAAGACGAAAACGTCTTCGTTCCCTTCGTGGGGAGGACGCGGTCGCGAGGGACGTCGAGCTCCTGTCGATCGTGTCGGATCACCTCCTCGGTAGGTTCGGGACGAAATTGGGCGTCGTGCCCCTGGACGTCGACCTCGTCGTTCTCGACAGGCGGAGCGAGGGGGCGGGGGGGGAGGGAGGCGTCGTCTCGTACGTGTACGCGGGAAACGCGGTCTACCGCCTCGCGGACGGCGTCCCCACCACCGCCGTGCTCGACTCCGAGGTCCTGAGGGCGTTCAATCGTCCGCCCGGCAAGGTCGCGTGCATGGAGGCGCTCCGCTCGTCGGACGACGCCGTCGTGCGCGGGATCACGGACGTCCTCGCCTCGACGAGGGACGGCGACGACGACGCGGATGTCTTCGTCGGGGAAGGCCCGAGCGTCGCCGCCGCCGCCGCAGTGGACGACCCGGCGGCGGTCGACGATCCGATCGAGGGGGGGTACGGCGGGATGGGTACGGCGTCCCTGGCCTTCGCCGTCCTTCTCGGGACTGCGCTCGCGGCGGTAGTGGGACTCCTCGCCGTCAGGAAGTATGGGCGGTATCGTCGGAACAACGCCAACAACGAATACGTCAGCTACCTGAACAGGAAGCGGGACGGGAGAGGGGGATCCCCGACGACGAAGAAGATCTCCGTTGACAAGAGGGTCCTTAGGGTCAAGCGGTACTTTAACTTTGAGAGTCCCAAGGATGGCAGAAGCGTGATCGGGGCGGAGGAGGAAGAGGGGATGGGTAGGGTTGTCGATCCCATGTACGACGATCTCGAGATCGTCGGGGGGGATACCTACCCTGCATCCCAGGAATTCACCGATGACGACAACCCGAAGACGGTCTCCCCCGGGGGGAAGTTCGACCCGAGCGGCGGCGACGCGAGCCTGCCGTACGACGAGGGGTCGACGAAGAAAGGGGAGGGTTCGCCGCTCGGCGCCTCCACCAACGACATGATCTACTTCTCCCACATTGCGAATCAGATGACCGAGGACCAGCTGGACGGGTCCCACGCGACCGTGGACGATCTTTACTCAGAAAAGGATTCATACTTCCACAGCTACGTCGACGGCGGTCAGGACAAGGACAGCATCCAGAGCCTGCACAGCCTCGACTCCCTCGACAACACCTTCGGCTGCGTCAACCAGTCGATATCGCACCTCATCGACGGCATCCAGGATATGTTGGCGAAGAAGGACATGGAGGAGAAAGCCGCGTCGTCGCCCGGCGGCGGCGGCTCCAGGAATATCAATTCTCTCGACGTGGTGTCATCGCATCAGCTGCCGATGGTCGATACCTCGATGTCGACGATGGACCAACGTGGAACGCACATTGGAGATGTCATGGTGGAAGATATAGTCGGGTGCGAAGAACTCCCCGTCCTCGGGGCCACCCCCAGGGGGTACGAAGATCTTCTGAAGACGAGATTGAATCAGGCTCTTAACGATAGCGGTCGCAGTCGGGAGGTCGCGTCATCTTCTTTGTACAGGAGCGGTGAAACCGCGGAGCAAGATAGCGATGATGCCTTTGAACTGCTCAAGGACACGCCGACTTTCGATTCGTCGGACGTGATGTACGAATCGTCGGTGAACACGTCCGAGATATCCACCACCGACGAGCTCTTCGCGCGAATCGCAGAGCTCGAGAGCAAGATTCTCAATACCGAGAACCAGCTCGCCCATGACGAGAGTATCAAGCTATTGGAAGAGAGTAACTCGAGGACCCCCCTCATGACGAACGCCAAATCACGTACCGCAAACACGAGAAATGATACCGCCGTCGCGTCCTCCGCTCTCCAGCTTATATTCAATGAAGAGACCCTGGCCAAAATCGAACAAAAACGGTTGGAATGCACGCCCCCGCCGAGCGAGGGTGAGGTCGACAACGCGATGATACAAGACGCTAAGGACAACGCGTTGCTAGGGAAGTACTTGGATGACACGGATTCGGAAGAGGAAAGTACGATTTACAAACTTCCGGATGAATAGACGATGCAGACTGTTGGCTCTGGATGGAGTGGTTGTGTTGGGTCGAAGATAGGTTGCTTGTTTAGACGTAGATCGAGTAGTGAGAGAGCGGAGAAGGCAGACGGAAAATTAAAATGTGGCTAGTATTTGAATTTTCGGGACAGAGAAGAAATGAGACTTGGAATCTCATTCCCACTTCGCTTTTCGATTCGCACTAGACCGATTGACTTATCCCCGCGATCGAATTAGATAGTAGATTCTAAAACGCCAATTGAATATTATGTGTACTTATCTACGTCTTAGAATATGGCTTGTCTAACAACATATTCTAGAAGGAACAGAGCTTTTGTTTCTAATTGTTGTAAGAGACAATTTTTATCGCACTCTCTTATAACCTTCTCCATGTTGTACCATGAACCTGCTGTTTTCTTGGCCCAGTCCCTCTTCGATTGAATTGCTCATCTGCCGAGTCTTCTCCACGTCAGCAATTAAGTCTTGGCTAGGTTCTTCGGTTCCTCACGTCCAATGCTGCTATCCTCCGTGAACTGAGGAATGAAATTCGAGAATCCCCTCGGCATCGATGGTATTGGTGGTAGAGGCGGAACCTTTGCTGTCGGTGTTGGGGTGACGGATAGTACTTGCACCATGACAGTGCCATAGAGGTTGTATATCCGAGAGCCTTGGACGATGACTGGCATGTTGTGTCTTTGTACACAGCACGATGCACGACAATACCTCGCTCGCACTCCCCTCTTTTCTCCTCTTCAAAAACTTGGGCGCAATTTTGAAAAGAATACTTACTTAAGTACTTAGAGTAGAAGATATGGTACGGTCTTCGTACTCTAGCGTTTTACAGGGCAAATTCCGGTCTGTGTCTGACATTCCCTGTCACGCGCATTTTGTTCCGATTCTTCATCCTACGATGCTCACACGTGATAGCGCAACCTATAACAGCGAGATATGACCGAGGGATACAGGGACTTTGTCGCCGGGACGGTCGGGGGATTCAGCGGCAAGCTCCTGGACTACCCGTTGGACACGGTCAAGGTCCTCCTGCAGACGCAGACCTCGCTGTCGTCGTCGAGGTCGTCATGCGCCACGACTACCTCCGCCGCCTCCTCCTCCTCCTCCTCCGCGATGACGACGAACAATGCGTCGACCGCGTCGACGACGGCGAGTGCGACGACAGGTCGGGTGTACCGTGGCGCCATCCACTGCCTCCGTCACACGATCGAAACTCGCGGCTTCCTCTCCCTGTACAGGGGGATAACGTCCCCCCTCCTCGGCGCCATGGCCGAGAACGCCGTCCTCTTCCTCAGCTACGGCGAGGTACGGCGCATGATGGGAGAAAGGCCGGGGGAGGTTGAGCTGGGAATATTGCAACTGGCGATGGCGGGGGGGGTCGCGGGAGCGATAGGGGCGTTCGTATTGAATCCGTTCGAGGTCATGAAGGTGCAGATGCAGGTGATGAATTCCGCGGCGGGAACGACGACGAGGAAGTACGCGGGGACGATGGATTGCTTCGTGCAGACGGTACGAAATGAGGGAATCGCGAAGGGTCTATATCGGGGTCAGACTTCGTTGCTGCTGCGCGAGATACCGGGCAATTTCTGGTGAGTTCTCTCTCGCCCCGCCGAACCCCGGCGTTGCTCTTGTGTCGCGATGCAATATTTTGTACCCCTGGCCATTTTCGTTCGATAACAGTGAAATCCTCGATCATTCACCCCTTCGGTCCGTTGTGCGTGCGTGCGTGCGGTTTAGTTGGTACGGCACCTACGAGGCGGTGTGCAAATATCAAATACCCGAGGGCGGCACGAAGCGTGATCTGGGGATATCGAATCACATGATCGGAGGCGCCACGGCCGGCGTCGCTTACTGGACGGCGTTCTACCCCGCCGACACGGTGGGGAGTCAGATGCGCGCCAATCCCACGTACGCGTCGAGGAACTTCGCAGATGTCTTCTTCGACGTATACCGGAAGGAGGGTTGGAGGGGCCTGTACAGGGGTTGGGGCATCACGGCGATCCGAGCCGTCCCCGCGCACGCTCTGATATTCGCCATGTACGAGCAGACGATATGCCTGTTCCGGCGATTTGATCCGGATACGGTGGATTGCATAGACGAGAGATCGGGGTCCATATCGCACTTTTAGAGAGAATACGGGAGGCCATTTACATCGATCTAAAAATGTTAATAGAATGGTATAGCAACGGCATCGCTAAAAGATTCGCATTGAACATAAAGTGGCACGATAGAATACACAAAATAAGAATGTGTAGAATAAACACCTTCTTAAGTAACTTCTTCACAATAATATTTCCGATGTGGTTGTCCTGGAAGAAACCAGAAAAAATATTTTCAGGGGGGAAAGGGGGCCGTGGCCCCCAATTTTCGACAACGTTGTTTCAAAAAGGGGGCGAGCGATTTGCCCCC
>JALLAZ010000246.1:0-18685 GCA_036939755.1 Stephanodiscus triporus
TTTTTTCCCCCCAATCCAGTGTCTTCCTGATCTGAGAAGCGCGCTTTTTTTCCCCGGTCAGCTGTTTTTTTGTTTTTTTTGTGAGCCTTGAGAGAGAGGCAGTTGAACGTGTGTTCAAAACGCCAACTCCGAGTGATGGATAGTCTACTCCGAATGAATTACTTTTACTGTTCTTGACTCTCTCTCCCCATCAAGAGTCACGATAGATTCGCATCATAATATTATCCTGTCGAAAGCATAATACCGTCGTCTACCTTCGGTCTTCCTGTCGGGTCTTCGTTTGTCGCGTCTTCGCTTGTTCCGTCGGCATGTTCATGTGTTCCATCGCAAACTCATCTCTTTGCAGGGTCAGGGTTGCCGTTGCTCCTGCCTATGATATATTCACCCATCGTTATTTATCCATGACCTGCACTCAATCTGTGAAAAAGCTGAACAACATTCTTGAGGAATATCGAACCAAGAAGTGAGTCTCACCATGCCTTCCGCGAATCGTTATTAAACGAAGTGCATTTGCTTACTCTTCGTTCCTCCTCACAACATCATCCAGCTTCTCGGAAGAATATCCGAAGCGATTCCGAAAAGATATCGTGAAGGCAGCAACGGTGAACAATCGGCAAAAGAAAGTCGTCCTCGTGAAGCCTCTGCCGCCGTCCCAACCGTTCGTGGCAGTCTCTGCCGAAGGCATAGAATATGTCCTGCAAAATATTGGCATGGGCCATCGAATATCCAGAGCGGAGATTGAGGAAATCGTCAGCGAGGTCGGGGGCGACATCACTATTCCGTGCGATGGAGAACGCCTTTGTGTTATGAGTGCGAATCAAATGTTCGATTTGATCTCGAAGAGTTGGGCGTAAAGAAGCAATCGATGACTAACAGCAACCATATAGACTTAACATAAATAGACGCTTAGACATGTAAACGTTCCTCCACCGCACCTCCCCCCCGCCCTCCATTACTGACGTTTGAGAGCCACCGCAATTCCTGCCGCCAAGCATATGGGTCGAAGAACACAGCAAAGTCACAACGTTCCTCCTCCTGGCCTAAAGATAATGTCTAACGACATTTCAGATCTCAGCATTCAAGTTGAGTGCCAACCTGGTACATGCTCAATTACTCGCAAACAATTTTGGTCTAGGAGGCAACAAGGATTCCAATGTCAACGGCATGGAAGGTCCTGGGCAATTTCTCCCTTCTCGATAGAGAGCTATGCTATGGCCGAGTTGCCTTTTTGTATGGCTACCCCTTCGCTTTCAGATTTCCGAACCAACCATCAGGAAGATCCTTATATCTATTGAATTGATTCACCTGCGCGGACATAAAGCCCATCGAGGTTGAAGATCATGCCAGTGTTTGGATCAATGAGGCCGTATTCGTCCAGTAGCCAATTCTGCCGTACGCCGTCTTTCACGTGAAACTCGGGCCATCGACGCCCCTCCCTCATCCGTCGTCTTCGTCGCCTTCTCGTAGATTCAAGCCGCGTGATATCCCACCACATGTATCAGACCGGTCCAATGATGGATGGCCTTGGCATGTGGCTTCTTCAGCTGGTCGGAGTAATACAAATAGTGTGAATCGATTGGCCGTCGCCAATCATATCGATGCGACACTCCTCCTTCGTCTCCCAACAGTTGAACCCATTCTTCATTGCGCTCAGGTACTTAAGAATCCCCTCTCTGGACCCTATCTATCGTATTACCGCTGCAAAGCACTGGAGAGAGAGAGTTCCGCTTTGTTTCACTCACTGGCGATCCCAGTATACTTGCGGCAATTTTGTCACGTAAGAAATACCGAAGCAATGTAGAGTACTAGTCAGGAAGCATGACTCGATGGATTGCGGACGTCGTGCGACGTTAGGTACTCGACCACGTCGAACAATGCGTCGGATGTCTATGCCGACAATGATATGCTTCAGGTCCATGTGTTGGCGGCCATTCTCTCGTTTGGATCGGCTCACTTTGATTCGTACCATGGTTACCATACGCGCCACTCAGCCTGGCCGAAGCGGCAGCTGCCACTCGTTCCTTACGAGAGGTGATACCTACTTACCCTACATAAGTGAGAGGGCGGATGAACGCCTTCTCCCACGCTACATCTAGGGATTTACCTAGCGATCTCAATGAATCTCGCCGATGCATTCGCCACCCTCCTCCTCATTGTGCTCGGCCTCGAGAAGGCCGTGGCGCAGGATGGCCAAGAAGGAGGCCAAGGATTGGTCCGAGGAGCAGAAGTACGCACGACGTACATCGTCACGTTCAAGGGCGGCAAACCAAAGGAAACGGCCAACGGTCTCGCGAAGCTCTCCGGCGGCAATGTTAAGCGTGTATACACACATGTCTTGAACGGCGCCGCCCTTACCATCCCAGCGCAGGCCGCCGTCGCCCTCGCCAAGAACCCCGCCGTAGAGAGAATCGAAGAAGATCAGGAGGCGACCGCCTTTGCCCTGGTCACAGCCGAGTCATGGGGTCAGAGTCGTATCGATCAGTGTCCCGGCGGTACCAACCTTCCTGAAAACTTCAACCGCATGGGCGCGCCCAACGTCAGGGTATACATCCTCGACACAGGCATCTACGGGGATCATTCTGACTTCACTACTCCGATTAATCGTATCGGCCCCTCAGGCTGTCATAAGTCCTACTATACCACAACTTATTTTCCCCCGACCGACGGCAATGGCCATGGAACTCACGTCGCATCGACCGTGTGCGGCAATAAGTATGGCGTCGTCACGTGTAAGGAACTCTGCGCGGTCAAAGTCCTCAGTGACTCAGGTAGTGGATATTGGTCAGACGTCATCGCCGGGATAGATTTCGTGGCTGAAAACTGCGCTGCCGACAAGGCTACTGACCCAAGCCTTAAGTGCGTTGCCAACATGAGTCTGGGCGGTGGAAGGTATGATTCAGTGGATACCGCTGTGAACAACGCCGTCCAAAGTGGCGTCACCTTCGTTGTCGCGGCAGGAAATAGTAACGCGGACGCATGCAATTACTCCCCTGCAGCCGCGGCCAAAGCCATCACAGTCGGCGCCATCGACAGCAGCGACAATCTCCCAAGCTGGACCAATTACGGTTCGTGCGTCGACGTCTACGCGCCAGGCGTTTCCATCACGGCAGCCTGGATTGGTAGCACCAGCGCTAACAATACCATCAGTGGGACATCCATGGCCTCTCCTCACGTCTGTGGTCTCGCGGCCGCTGTGCTCCAACTGAATGAGGCAGATCCCGAGACTTACCTCAAGGGCAGAGCCACCAAAAAGACTATCGACTGTCGCTCTCCGGGGATGGGAATATCTGTCATCCCCAATGTCACTTTGAACTGCAGTTCCACAGTTTCGCCGGCCTGTACTCCTCCTCCTCCTCCTCCTCCTCCTCCTCCTCCTCCTCCAACGACACCCAATCCAACACCAAGTCCAACAACTTCACGTCCGACAAGTCAGCCTAGTACACGTGCGCCAACGGCCAAGCCGACAACAAGACAGCCTACCACCAAAAAACCCACCCCGCCTCCCACGCGCAAACCGACAAAAGGAGTGAAATAGGCCTTATTTGTTATTGCAGTTCCACAGTTTCGCCAACCTGTAATTCTGCTCCTCCTCCTGCTCCGAGCAGTTGCCGCTCTCCTGGCGAACAATGCAAGAATGCGAATTGTCAAGATTGGACCGATTAATCGGGGGGAACATCTTGTTGCTGCTGCGATGGTTTGACTTGTGGTGGGAGCGGAACCTGTCGTCAACCGTTATCAAGAGCATCATGGGGATGCGGGGGGATGCATGTTTGATTGCATAATAAGTAGTACTTACACAATAATAATAGGTTGAAGATTTTTTTGTGATAACATACATGGTTATAATATTTCTAGAGGTTGGAACGATTCGAACACTGTCTTGCCACTGATTTGGACCGATATATCTAACCTCTGGCTCGTGTGCTCGCTCCAAAAATCAAAGTCGCGGCCTTTCACTTATGTGCAACTGTAACAAGCTACGATCGCGCCTCGATCCCGTGTCAGGACAATGACGACGGCAAGGGATCGTCGTGCACGCGTATCTGCTCCTTGACAGTGCCCCTGGCGGCCGCCATGGCGACGGCAGCGTTTGCCTCGCCGAGTGGGAAGGTGGCGGAGATCAGCGGCGTCAGGTCGAGGCCCGAGGCCAGCAGCTCCAACGCGGGAGGGAATGGGTCGCATCGCATTGCGTGGTAAATTGCTGATTTGGTATCGAGATGAAGAGACATTAAGTAATGAGAAGCAATAATGTTCTATGTATTGCCTAAGAGGAAAATCTACCACGAACGGTCTAGTCATTCGCCAAACCTTTTTTCTTCTTCATCTCCTCCTCCTCCTCCTCCTTCTTCAGCAATCTTTTTTGTAGGTCCCTTATTTTTGATGCCTGACTTTCAATCGCCTGTCTCAATCCCTTCAAAGAGTCGGTGTTTTCATAATCGACAACAGAGGTCTGGTGAGGCGAGATAGACGGGCTACTTAGCCGTTTGTTTTTGGGAAGCAGGGGCGGGGATTGCGATGATAATGAGACCTCGTTGCTACCGCCACCCGCCTTCCATTCATGGTGACAGCCATTCGACGTTTCATTTGTTGTTATTGGCAACTCTGATATTAGAAAGGGCTCATCATCAACCGCATGCCTACCCACCTTAACATGAGCAGGTGCAGCATCAGAAGCAGTACAATATGTAGATCGGCCATCGTCCATTTTCTCCTTCATATTTTTCAACACTGTGAACGCCTTCGTTTCCCAATAGGCATCTGGATGGAAGCCAGCGAACGTCGTGATCAACGTCTCGTTGTAGAATGCCAATAACGTGCACAAGGGCACGTCGTTGGGGACCGACCTAAACGGCGTTTCCAACTCTCTCGCAACCTCGTGCAATCCCGCGAGGCACGTCACCGTCAAGAAGCTCAAAGTCGCGCCGAGCCACGCATGGTTGGCGTACTGATCCATGAGGAACGGTATCGCTACGACCATCGTGAGGACGAAGAACGCCGACAATTGGGCGTGCGGGAACGGGAACGGGACGCAGGTTATCTTCAAGGCGTGATTGTAGTACGTCATCCCGTCGGACATGAACTGGAACAGACGACTGATTATCGGGGGCGCGACGTCGCCCATGCTCCCGGCCATGTGCTCGCGTATCATGTAGTCGCTCAGCCAGCTCCATACGAGCTGCGTCCTCGCGTACGGCCCGCGCGCGCGCCGGAGGCACGATATCTCGTTGTCGCTGACGCCGCCGAGCACGAGCATCGGACGGGCGGCGTTGTACGTCGTTCGCGACTGTTGCGTCTGGTCCATCCCGAGCATGTATCGAAGATTTCGCATCGCGCCCCCCGACGCGCCCCCCTCGGCTTTCCGTTTCACGTCCGGGGGCAGATCGCGAGGATCGGCCGCCGGCCATATCATGCCGGGGACGTAAACGCCCAACGGCGGCTCGGCGTCCTCCGCGTCGTGGCGCAACGTGGACAATGCCACGGCCACGAGGAGCGACGACAGGTGCGTCAATTCCTGGAGGAATAACGACGGCGTTCGTCCGCCCGGCATCGATGCGAATCCCCTCTCATCGTCGAAGGGCGATTGTTTTCGTTTGCTTGCATCGTCGCCGTGAAAATGATCCGCGGACGCATCATCGGCCCCGTCATCGTCATCGGGGTAGAGCAATCCCCACCCTCCGTCCAAACGCGGCGGCCCGAGCAAGCGAGTTTCGTCGATCTTTTCCATCTCGTCGTCATTTCCGTGTTCGCTTCGGTACTTCTTGGTTTTTTTAGTCTCGTTTATCGATTTGCGATACCGGCGTCTTCGCAACGACGACGCTAACGTTATCGTTTCATTGTTCGCGGAGGAAGATGCGAATTTAATGTCGCTGTCGTTATCGGTGTTATTCCGGACTTCCGGTGCAAGGTCGCTATTGAAACCGTCGGCATCCCTATTATCATAATTGGGACGACGAACTTGCGAATGTTGTGGATGGCGCATTTCTTCGTCATACTCCGAGCCGCCATCCCCGGGAGACCTGCCCACGATATCGATCTGCCTCTTGCCAACATGCGAAGGAGCGGCGGCATCTGGATCGTCGCCAACGGACGACACGAGCGGCCAATCGATCCTCTCCCTGTCCCTCGACATGCCCATCGCGTTGAGGCCCTGGTAATCGTGGAAGCTCGGCGGCCTCATGTCATCGTAGTGGTCGGACTGCATGTGGAACACGGCCGATAACGTCGTGGCGTCCATCCACTTGCTCAGCAGCTGGTGCACGTTCGTGCACGCCTCCCAGTATCTCTGGTAACCGTAGTTCGCCCTGAAGATGACGAGGAAGCTCACGCTCGACACGAGTACGCCGATGGCGTAGGGATTGCCGACGTGGCCGACGTCCTCCGCGGAGTCCGCGTCGTCCGCCTCGAAGCGGTGCACGAAGTCGAGGGAGAGGTAGATGGCCACGCTGATCAGGCCGGGGAAGAAGGCTTCGAGAGGAGGGAAAAGAAGGGAGGGAGGGAGGGACACGAGATCGTGAGACGTAAAACGACGCATCCTTAGATCCGACCCCGGAGAGAGAGAGAGCGCGCGCGAGAGAGAGAGAAACCAAACCAAAAAAATCGATGGATGGAAAGGGAAAAAAGCGACGAAGCGAGGTTGCCCCCTTAAATCTTCGCGGACGATGATAATGGCACGACGTACATTTGGCGAGGGCGGAGCCGTGCCACCGGAAGAGGAGGTTGGCGCCGTAGGGACCGCGGAAGTATTCGATCATGATGTAATAATCCACGGCGTCGCGAGTAGTGTGTGTATGGGGGGGCGGGTATCGTAGCAATAAAATGTTGGGTGCATGTTGAGTTGTCACTCTTCTTAGTCGCGTTTTTGGCGCCACGATCCCGCCAAAACGAATCTGCTACTCTACTACTATGTACCTACTTACGATATGTACCTATTAAACTGACAATCATGGGATGGGGGGAGGGGTCGACGAAAACGATGAACGCAGACGCCGCCCCCTTCGTCCCCGCCGCCCCCGAACGACTCGCGAATAATGAGGGCGGAGGCGACGTCAGCGAGGACGTGGTGGGAGCGCGTCGGATGACGACGACTAAGATGAATACGACTACGACTACGACTACGACTACGACTACGACTACTCGGCGAGACCGACGTCGTCGACCCCGACGTCAGCGCCCCCCCGTCGACGACGCCGGGACCACCCGCACCGAGGACGACGAAGATCATCGCGCCGAAAGGACGATCGGCATCGCCATAGGGGGCGGGGAGGACGACGATCTCGATCGACGCGACGGGGGATCGTCCTCCGTGCCGGGATCCCGCGAGGCCGTCGTCGGCGGGGCACGACGGGCCAGGAGACGACGACGCCCACCTCCCGCCGTCGCCGCATCACCGACGTCATTGCCGTCATTACCTCCGTCGTCGTCGTCGTCTTCGTCGTCGTCTCGTCGGTTCCCCCGATCGCGACGGGGGACGACGATCGGAAAGATCGTCGTCGTCGCGAAGGAGGAGGAGGGGGAGGGGGAGGAGGAGGACGCGCGGCTCGCGACGAATTCGGTCGAATCGTCGTCCGAGGGAGACGGAGCGGCGTCGGGCGTTGTTGTTGTTGTTGTTGTTGGTGAAGAGTCGAGGCCGATGATCGGCAGGGACGACGACGAATATGACGAGGACGGCCGACGACTACGACGATGGGTCGCAGTCGTCGTCGACGACTACGACGACGACGTCCCGCAGGTCGCATCGTCCGCGTCCTCGTCGAACGCGATCGGGACCATATCACCCGCGTCGACGATGACGAAGTCCTCGAGAGCATTTGGAACGGGCGGGTCGAGGCTGACGCCCCTCTCCCGTCCGGGGTCGCGGTGGACGATGCCTCCCTTCCATATGGGGACGGTGAGGGAAGAGGGGGTGGGAGAACCCGTCGTCGATGTCGTCGACGACGGACCGCGTGCGAACAAAGACGGCATCGTCGGCGAGGATGGGGGCGGCGGGGGAAGCGTCGTTCCTCCCCCGACGAAGGCGAAGACGACGATTGCGGCGGCGGCTGCGAAGGGTGAGGGAACGTCCGACGGACAGGAGGGCAATAGTCGCCACGACGGCCTTCGGATTCCCAACGCGAGGTCCAGGTGGACCGACGCAGAATCGTCAAGGATGAGACGACGGTGGTCGGAGGCGGTGCGCGCCGCCGCAGGTAGGTGCGGGGAAGGTAAGGAGGAGGGTGGAGATCGGGAACGACATCGACGACGACGGTGGTGGCGGCGGCGGGACGATGCGTCCCATTCCTGTTCTTCCTCGGGAGCCGATTCATCAGTTTCGTCGTCGTCGTCGGACGATGATTACAACAACGACACTGTCCGTTACCATCACATGGAGCCTCCCTCCCTTTGTAACGCGCCCTTCGACGAGGGCTGCATCGTCGCCGATGATGTGCCCCGCCTCGATCTTGCGACGCCGCCAGAGAATCATCATCCTGACGCCCCGCGGTCCGACGTTTCGCCTTCCGTCCTTGATTTGGAGCGGTTGTGCATCCGATCTTCCCATCCCCTTCATTGCGCAATTTACAACCACGCTCTGTCGCGTCATCGACGAGGTGGGACATCGATCGAGGACCGCGATGATCGCGATCGCGAGAACGAGAACGGCGAATTCGAAAGATCGGAAGCGGAAGTCGTCATCCATCGCCTGTTGACGATGCAAGGCGTCAATACGGTACTCCGATGGAAGAACGAGGGGGCGCGCGCGTCGGAAATTCGCGGATTCGAAACGATTGCCTCGCATCCCAAGTCCGAGGCGATCATCGCCATAATGGACGCGATCACCATGGTCGACGACGACGCGTCCCTGACCCCACTACAGCTCGCCATCGTCTGGGATCTGCCGAGCGCGATTCGCCTCCTCTTCGCGACGACGGCAGTGGCCCCCCGGGGTACGTCGAAGAGTGCGATCGTCGAGGAGGACGGACGTGGGATGACGCCGCTGATGCTTGCGTGCGAGCTCGGTCGCGCGGCGTGCATAGAGGCGCTGATGCGCGCCTCGTCGTCGTTCGGGAGGGTCGATCGCCGCGAGAGGACGGGGGGGAACACCGCATTCCACCTGGCATGCGGTAGCCTGGGGGACAGCATCCGACAGAGGACCTCGCGCTATGATGCAATGGACGCTCTCCTGCGTCACACCCCGGTTAAGGATCAAAGGCTTGCCCTCCTGTCGACCAACTCCGATGGTCGGAATCCGTTCCACCTGGCGTGCATCCGGGGCGATCTGCGGCTGCTTGAACGCCTACTTGAATGCCGCGCCCTCCCCGGGGTCAAAATATCGCGGGCACTGGAGACCAGGGACAAATACTCATTCGACGTGTTCGCGTCCGCGGTCGCGTCGGACTCGTGCGACGTCGTCGAGCACCTCCTCGCGACTCGCTTCGTTGCCGGTCACGAAACCTGGTTCGCCGGCTGTCCCCTGATAGTCGCCGTGTCGAGGATCTCCATACCGATGGTGACTCTCCTGCTCGATGTTGCCTGCGGAGCATCCTATCCGTACGGCGCGATTCATGGCACGTTGGTTCACGACGAGGTAAACCGATCGCTATTGGAGGCGATTCGAATGACGGCGCTCGAGGAGGAGGATAGAGGATCGGAGGGCGTTTATGAAATTATAGGTTTACTGGTTAGTCGAGGGGGTGCCAATCCTCATCAGCCTATTCCAATACGCTTCCCCGGAAAACCAGGAACAAGGGGTGACAAGTCTCCTCTGATCGATTACTCAAGGGCGATTTCGGACGAAGCTCCGCTTTTGTCGGCAGTTAGAATTGGAGACGTCGAGGCGGTTCAATGCATGATTACAACATATTGCCATTCTCAGGGGGACGCGAGGAAACTGCGACGAAATGATCCATTACTACGACGAAAACCTGAGTCTTACTTTGCGCTTTTGGAAGAAAAAGAAGACGACTCCGTCCGCTCATCTCTTGATGCAGCCCTCGTGACTTCATTATTCCTTCTTTGGCAGACCGCACGCTTCAAGTACGGTAAAGTTGCCCTGGTCTTGTACGAACGGATTAATTCGAGTCTCTCATTCAATGAGGGCTCTTGGAGCCTATCGCAACAAGCCTTACAATGGCTCGAAAATTGTATCTCTATGAGCGTCCCTGTCCTCAGCCCGCCAACGTTTAAGATTGAATATGTGGAGGGATACTTACAGGCACCACTGGTCAGGTATTGCATTCCAAACTTCTCGATGAAAAAACATTCAGGTACTGATTGCATGGATTGGAGTTTCGTGTTGGCAGAATTGCCTTGGTTTTACTCGAGACTAAGTGGGGTAAGCTGCAGTTGGATGCGATCAATCATATCAGAGTTGCCGGGATCAGAAAAAGACCTTTTCACCGGCCGACTTTCCGAGGACGAGTTTTATCTTGTAGTCGGAGGACAAAAGCTCCTCGCACATAAATCTATCGTCTCGGCCAGAAGCGGAAAGCTTGCTGCTCACATACGCTTCATCGAATCTCACTCGCAAGAATATCCTTCTGGTGATCGTCTATCAGTACAAGTTGACCACCTTCCACTGTTAGCTGCCATGATGCTGTTGACTCATTGCTACCACGGATCTATTGCGTTTGGATTGAAGAAGTCGCCGATGAAGCAGTGTCACCAACTACTAGAGTTGGCGCTGATTGCAGAGGAGTATCTGTGCCCCTCGCTGTTGTTGGAATGCGAACTCCGACTACTGATGCAAGTTTCTTTCCTTGAAAAACATAGTTTTGGTCCTTGCATTTGCTCGCAATGCAGCGATGGCGTTTTTCAATCAAACGAGCAGTCGCTTTGCCCTGTCGGGATTCAGTGCCTGGAAAAGGCAAAAAATAATCTTGATGATGGTCTATCATTGCATTGTGAACCTGTGGGAGTTTTTTTCTACGGTTGCTTCGTGTCACCAAATGAAAATGGGGGCCTCATTACACCAGAGAGTGGACTCGACATCATTTCCATTGCTCGACAATTGGAGCAGTCGTCATGCAATCAAGATTTTTACAGAACCGAATTCTACCGTTCAGGAATCGCATCATATGAACGACGGAACAAAGATGCCATCCCTGATGGATACGTTTGCGCTCCATTTGCTGCTGCAAAAATAATGGCCGTTTGGGTTATGCTACGAAATTTCCCGAAGTGCATGAGGAGTGATGCGTACTTGCGTCAGATCAAATGGGACGACGACGACAATGTTGCCAAAGGGGATGATCTCTTTACTACAAAAAAGCAAGCTGGGGATGACAAGTATGCAGTTTTTCTACTTGAGTCATGTTTGCAGGAGCTGCATGCAGCTCAGCCACTTAAAAATGATAGGCTCAGAGTCCAATCGAAGAGACGAAGTTTCACAAAGCAATGAGTATTTGCTCGCGTCTCAAAGATATTGTCTAAAATGCGGCAGCAGAAGGAGGAAAGCGCCCGGGAGCTTTCATATAGGAATCGCAAATGCGCAGGTGTCCGCCGTGCAGGACAGCTGGGGAACTCAGTTGGTCTTCACTTACTGGAAGACAATTCCAACTTTGGGTATCTGAAAAACCTCAGCTTCAATCAAATGAACGTCTTAAATAATACTAAGAACGATCAACCATATGCCATTGGTCTGTATTTAATCTTAGTGAAACATCTCTTGAGTATCTAAAAATCAGTATTATTTGTCCTTGAAATTATCACGATGTCTGTGTCAGGAATATGCTGCATCAGCTTCTCGAACAGCTCTGCAGAGCAAGCTCGGATTACCATTATCCGGCCCAAAAACAAGGAACGAATTATGCAGCATTTTTTGTTCCAAATTTATAGGGTTGTCTGTGCCGTCGCTACGTTCCGTACCTTGCCGGGAAGAATCGCTTATACGTTCGTTGTAATCACCATCATCATGGTCAATGGTGTCTCTAGTGATTGGCAAGGCCTCACGATAAAACCACTGGCATGATTCAGTAACGGACGAATTGACAAATCGTACATTATCCACAATCGCTGTTATATCTTCTTTGTTCAATGTAGTCTGAACACTGTATGCACATAGATGTTCTTGTTGTTGTATTTGCGGATGATTACTTGTCAGATTGTTACGACACGTAGAAGAAGACAAGGAAGGAGTACCGATGGGGCCATGATCAGTTAGCGAAAGGGAAGAAAGTACGGTTCCCCGAAAAAGAAGTCCGTCGTTGTGCGACCTTCCACGCCGCAAGTACAGCTGACCGTTCACCGTAATCTCTGTCGATGAAGGAGGTTGGTTACTGCGATTTTTCCCTTCACTGTTTGTTCTCACTTTTACAACACATGGAACTGATATTTCTGATGCTGCTGCTGCCGTCGGTGGAGTTGTCATTGTTACCATTGCTGCCGCTGATTTGGCATTGTCCTCCAAATAATGAGAATTACCCTGTGACAACAAGATACATGATATCTCGTGGAAGGAATGCAAAAAATTGGACAGTTCGAACGTATTCACACGAACTGGATGTTGTTCAAAGTCGTGCTCCTCGTTATTGCGTTCGTGGGTGGCACTGGGAAGGTTCGGGGTTACAGCATGCTGCGATTGTGACCCAACCAGCTCATTTCGCCTCTGCATCTGCCGTTGCTGCTGGTGCTGCGCATGAGGCACGAATATCCTGCATCCGGTGATTTCTCTCAGCCACCTCAATGTCGTTCCTCCCTTACCGAAGATGATTCCACGCACTTCTGATGATTCGATTATGATCTCCGCCTGGAAGGATGCTAGATTTTTCTTACGCCGTTGTTGCTCCGGTCGTCGAGCACCACCAGGACCGCCGCCGCCGCCACGTCTGCGCCCCCTTCCACGATGGCCTCGACCTCGATTGTCATTTTCCCATCCACCAGCACCGTCTTGACCCTGTTGATGCGACGAGCGGTAGTTGAAGCCTCCAAACCCTCCGCCGCCGCCATTTTGTCCGTAGCCAAACATCATGCTTTATGCTTTCCGTCTGCCGGGCCGAGTTAAATTAACCTACTCTAAAGTACCTAAGTACTCTACTTACTAAGTACAGTTTCCAGATCAATCTTTTATTCCCACCCTTGGGAGGTTATTTGTTATTAATTCCCAAGTACGATAAGCTTCGACGAATGAACGGATAGATTCAAACTTTTTGAGAACTCTGTTGGTGTCACGAAGGAATTCAATAGAATAATTATCATCCCGAGAGAGGGAAAAAAAGATTGCTTTGGAAACTGTAGTATCATCCCATAACCACAAACAACCGAAGCCCGAAGACCATGACGCTGCGCAACGTCACCATTGCCAACGCCACCATCACCGCGGCCCAGCTGCTGCTGCTCGGCCTGCTTCTCCTCCTCTCGCCTCCCGGCCTCCCCCTCCACCGATCGTCGGCATACGCGTTCGCTCCGTCGTCGACGACGACTACGACGACGGCCCGCACCTCCCTCTCCGCGAGACTACAGCGCGACGTCGTCGTCGTCGTCGACGACGACGACGGAGCGACCGACCGTGCCGTCCGGGCGGGAGGAGCGTCCGAGGGAGGACGACGAGGGACGTCGTCCCGCCGCGACGTCATCGCCGGGACCCTCGCGACCGCGACGGCCTGGGGCCTCTCCTCCCCGTTCGCGCTCGTCGTCCCGCTCCCCGCCTCGGCGGGGGACGTCGCGGGGACGGTCGTGGTCGCGGGCGCCACGGGCCAGACCGGCCGACGCATCCTCGAGCGCCTGGCCTCGTCGTCGTCGATGGCGGTCGTCGCCGGGGTGCGGGACGTCGACAGGGCGAGGAAGTCCCTCGCCGAGAGCGGCACGGTCGTCAGGGGCGCGATGGTCCAGAGGGTAGACTCGATCTCCTCCGCATCGTCCGCGGGGGGAGGGCTGGAGATGAGACGCCTCGACGTGGCGACGGACACCGTCGAGCAATTGACGAATGCGCTGGCGGGCGCGACGTACCTGATCATCGCGGTGGGATTCGTGCCGGGGAATCCGCTCAAGATGAACGCCGCGGCGCACGAGGTTGACAACGTCGGAACGTGCAAACTGATCGTGAGTGTTGTGTTTCTCTTTATCGTCTCGCCTCCCCCACTCCTTCTTCTTCTCTTTGGCAATTTGGAGATCGTTTCGCGTCGGGAGACCGTCTCGGGCTGTTTTTTCCTTAGAGGGGAGGGTCGAGAAGTGTGAGGCGTCCCCTCCGTTCCGACTCGCTTGGTCTCCTACTTATCGGGGTAAAACACTTTCATTTTTTTGTTCGTATCGACGGTAGTTGGCAGGGTTTGGTCTTTGCTTCCGTCTTGATCAGTAGTCGTATCTTCCTCTTTCTTGATGAGTATGGCCCCACCCCTCTTTCCTCTCACGCGTCCCTCTGGACCGATATCGTCGTCGCCCGCCCTCCCCCTCTCTCTCCTCTCTCGCCCAACATGGCGTTTATTCCGTCAAAAAAGGACGCCGCCAAGGCCGCGGGGATCAAGAAGGTGGTCATGATATCCTCCATCCTCTCCAACGGCCGCGCGTGGGGACAGGAGAAATCCCCCGGCTTCGTGGTAACGAACGCCTTCGGGAACGTACTCGACGAGAAGATCGTCGCCGAGAATCACCTCCGCGCCTCCGGATTGGATTACACCATCGTGCGTCCGGGGGGGTTGAAGGCCAAGCCGCCCACGGGGGCGCTACGAGTGAGTGGCGAAGACACGCTGAACGCCGGGGAGATATCGAGGGACCTCGTGGCGGACGTGTGCGTTGCTTGCCTCACGGACAAGGGAGCGAGCAATAAAGTTTTGGAGATTATCGAGGACGCGGAGAGCGAGCCGAGGGCGTTCAACGGGCTGAACATGTAACGCCTAGACTGCACGACCATGTTCGATCTTGTGGGGCCTCCGAAGAAACACTCATTTACTACGCGCTCCAAAATCGAGAACGGAGGCGATGGTTATCAAGTATCGTAATTATTCTACTTAGAGTTACACCATCTCCCCACCGCTCTCACTCTTCCCCGCCTCACGATAACGGTTCTGTTCGCAATCTCGATCCATTTAGTCATTCTTTGCTGTTGGGGAGTCGTATCGTGTCGCTGCCACCGACATAATGTTGTACTCTAGTTGTTTTCCCACGGCGTCGGCTCCTTGAAAACGAAGTCTGATACCGTTCCTATTCCCCTCACGAACACCGTGGGACGTCCATGTCGTCTTTATGTCTGTGCTCTCACGATCAAAGAGCTCCAACTGAAACGAGTCCCAAGAGTTTCCTCAAGGCCAAAGCCGTCAAGAAAACCATCCACTTGAGACGTCACCCAACATCTCCACCCTCTATCACTCTAGAGGTACGACAGTTTGTGTGCTTTATGAATTCCCACGTGTGTAGAATTTCTCTTTTCTGGTTTACCCGAACCCCAAACCGTCAAAGGTAAGTACAAGTCCTCACTCTTTGCAACAATCCCTCAACTCTAGAGCGTGCGCCATATTGCATGTTTCTAATGTCAAGTCGAAACGAAACAACAAAAGACCTGTGCAGGCTCCCATAATTCCGATAGCTGGCGACATCAACTTAAGCAATAATAATGAATCTCGCCAATGCATTCGCTGTCCTTCTCCTTACGCAAATGGCTGTTGCGGAGGATGTCCAAGGCCAAAGATCGGTTCGAGGAGCAGAAGAACGCAAAACGTACATCGTCACGTTCAATAGCGGCAAACCGGAAGAGATGGCCAATGGTCTCGCGAAGTTCTCCGGCGGCGAGGTTAATCATGTATACACACATGTCTTGAACGGCGCCGCCCTTACCATCCCAGCGCAGGCCGCCGCCGCCCTCGCCAAGAACCCCGCTATAGAGAGAATTGAAGAAGATCAGGAGGCGACCGCCTTCGCCTCAGCCACAGTCGAGTCATGGGGCCAGAATCGCATTGATCAGTGTGCCTTACTGCTTGATGGCACCACCTTCAACCGCATGGACGCGTCAAGCGTCAGGGTATCCTTGACACAGGCATCTACGGGGGTCACTCTGACTTCACTAATCTTATCGGCCCTTCACACTGCCATAAGTCCTACTATACCCGCAGGTATTTTCCCCCGACCGATGGCTATGGTCATGGAACTCACGTCGCATCGACCGTGTGCGGCCATAAGTATGGCGTCGTCACGTGTAAAGAACTCTGCGCGGTCAAAGTCCTCAGTGACTCAGGTAGTGGATCGTATTCCAACATCATCGCCGGGATAGAGTTCGTGGTCAAAAACTGCGCCAACGGCATGAAATGCGTTGCCAACATGAGTCTGGGCGGTGGTTTCTCTACATCACTGAATACCGCTGTGAACAACGCCGTCGACCTAGGCGTCACCTTCGTCGTCGCGGCTGGAAATAGTAACGCGGATGCATGCTATTACTCCCCTGCATCCGCGAGCAAAGCCATCACCGTCGGCGCCATCGACAGCAGCGACAATCTCCCAAGCTGGACCAATTATGGTTTGTGCGTCGACGTCTACGGGCCAGGCGTTTCCATCAAGGCAGCCTGGATTGGTAGCACCAGCGCCACCAATACCATCAGTGGGACATCCATGGCCTCTCCCCACACCTGTGGTCTCGCGGCCGCCGCGCTCGAACTGGGCATGGCAGATCCTGAGACTGACCTCAAGGGCAGAGCCACCAATAAGACCATCGACTGTCGCTCTCCAGGGACGGGAATATCTGTCAACCCCAATTTGGACTGCAGCTCCACAACGCTGGACTGTCCTCACTAGGCTCCGAGCAGTTGCCGCTCTGCTAGCGAACAATTCAAGATGGCGAATTGTGGAACGTTGACCGGATGTTCGGGGGGAACTTATTGTTGCTGCTTCGCCCCATTTGTCTCGTGGTGGGGGCGGAAGCACAGGATCATGTTGTTGTCAACCGTTATAAAGAGCACAATGGGGATGTGGGGGTATGCGTGTTTGATTGCATAGTTTGAAGATCTTATTTTGATTGCATGGTTCTATATTTGTAGGTGGGAACGATTAGAACACTCTCTTGCCAATGATTTAGACCAATCTCTGACTCGTATGCTCACTCCAAGTCGAAGGCGTCGACTTTCACGCATGCAAATGATGAGAGCTAGAATCGCGCCTCGATCCCGTCGTCAGGACAACGACGACGGCACGGGATCGTCGTGCACGCGTATCTGCACCTTGACGGTGCCCCTGGCGGCCGCCATGGCGACGGCAGCGTTCGCCTCGACGAGTGGGAAGGTGGCGGTGATCAGCGGCGTCAGGTCGAGGCCCGACGCCAGCAGGTCCAACGCGGGAGGGAACGGGCCGCACCGCGATCCTACCATCCGTATCTCGTCCACGACGAAGGGGGCGGTATTGAAGTCTGACCCAGCCGCGCACGTCGACTTGAGCACGAGTGTGCCGAGGGGACGGCAGAGCGATCTCGACAGGTCGAGGCCAGCGGGGGATCCCGTCGCGTCGACCACGACGTCGAACGCAGCCGCGCGGGACGGGAGAGCGCCGTGCGACGCGACTGCATCGACCGCGGCGGCGGATGAGATCAGCGCCATCTTCTCAGGATGTCGACCGACGACGACGACGCGCGGCCCCCCCGCGGCCGCCTGCGCCCGACCGAGGACCTCCGCGATGAGTATCCCCAGCTTGCCGTCTCCCACGATCGCCACCCTGTCCGTCGGCGAAACGAGGCCCTGCTCGACGATCCGGAACGCCGCGGCTAGGGGCTCGACGAACGCGGCGTTCTCGCTCGACACGTTGTCGGGCACGACGTGCAGGTTCCTGGCCGGGAGCGTGATGCGCTCCTGGTACGTCCCGTCCTTGTTCAGTATGCCGAGCACGGTCCTGGCCGGGCAGTGATTCCTCGCGCGGTCCGCGCCGCACGCGCACGTTTGGCATCGACCGACGTCGCCGCACGCCAGGTTGATGTCGCCCACGACGCGCCTCCCGACGAGCGCCTCGTGCCCGACGGGGGCGGCCTCGACGATCCCCACGAACTCGTGACCGACGACCCCGGCGAAGCCCATGTACCCCTTCATGATTTCCAGGTCGGTGTTACAGATGTTCGCGATCAAGACGCGCACGACGCACTCGTCCTCCGCCGGGACGGGCACGGGCACCCGCCTAAGCTCCGCCTTGTCGCCGGAGACGACGAAACCCAGCTGCGTGGACATGATCAAATCTTGAGATGGTCCGTCCTATGGTATTTTGTCAGAGATTTGGGTACACTTTTGTGTACCCTATCACATGGACTACACTTGTGGTCACGTGATTGTAAGGTCCATACTGAGGATATCGAACGAATTCCTACGTAGACGAGAAACCATCTCAAAGCTTGAGTGCCGACGAGCCTCACCAAATTCACAAGTCTGTTTGGCTTGCATCATGGTTTTTAACTATTCCGTCGCCTAGCGGAGATACAAAATATGACATTATAACAAAACTAATGATGGCATAATGTCAACTAATGTATTATCAACGCAGCCTTAATTTTTAATGTATGTGAAAAAAGCCCGAAGAACACAAAAGTCATAAGGATCAATGACCTTGGCTGGAAATGTCGGCGTCGTGTCGGGGATTTTTTCCCAAAAAAATGGCGACATGCCGACATGTCGGCGCCATGTCGCTGACACGACACAGACCATGTTGGCGTCATCGAGCCATGTCGGCTCTTCAGATGCGCCGACATGTCGGTGTCGTCATGCCGATTACCCGACATGTCGGCAAAAAAGCAGCAACACAACAATCAAATTGA
>JALLAZ010000247.1:0-18470 GCA_036939755.1 Stephanodiscus triporus
GGAGGCGACGAGGAAACACGCCGCGACGACTACGACGACGACTACGACCGTCCTTTTCCCCGGTCGCGATCGGGACTGCGTGGGGGGTCGTTGTTTGTTGGTTAATTTGTACGTGCGCACGCGTGGGCATTATTTTTTTGGCAGGAAGAGATACGCGAGGAGGAGGAGTGACACGAGAGGGGCCCCGGGGGTTCATTCAGCTCGGAAAGCGTACGCACATAATATCAACTACCGAAACGAAATAATAATGTCATAACATCGTCGGGTGCCCCGAAAAACTCACGATCGCGGTGGCCTCGCGACCGTCCGCGGCTGCCGCTCCTTCGTCGTCGTCGTCGTCGTCCGCGATCGAAAGGTGACCGTTCTTCGCATAATATTCGCCGCCATCGTTCGTCGTCAGCAGGGAGGTCGTCTCGGTCGGAAACGTCGTGGTCGTCGTCATGGCCACCGTCGTCGTCTCCATCGTCATGACATATATATATTATATCGAGCAGTATGTTATCCGTCCCCCGGGCTATCGTCGCGCGCGCCCCGCCGATATTAATATATAATATCGGCGCCCGTCGTCGGACCCTGCCTCCTGTCCCGCGGTCGACGACGTCGGAACCTAGATGAACGTGGGAGGAGTACGATAGAGAGCATTCACCGCAATATCAATTTTCTGATATCTCTCTCTGTTGGCTTGCTTTTCGCACGTCACTCAAGCCGTCTGTCCGTCGTACGTCGTCCGTCGTTTGTCGTTTGTCCCCCAGGACAGCCGCACATTCATTCCCTCGCAGCAAAGAGTCTTGAACTTGCGATGCGAGACGTGGATCAACGACCTCTTCACGCAAACAGCTTTTTCGACACAAGCTTTTTCGACACACCCATATATTATATTATTTATCAAAGAGATAGATATAAGCGAGAGAGAGAGAGAGTGGCACAGAGAGAGAGACAGAGAGCTGTTGAAATCAAAAATGACAACGAGGACCGTCCTCGTCGGTAAGAACCGTCGCATCACCCTCGACGAATTGCACTCGCTCAGCCGACGCGACGCGAGGCTCGAGGTGGTGGCGGCGGCATCGGCGGCATCGGCAAAGCAGCGGGAGGAGGAGAAGGAGCAGCCGAAGCGGACGACGTCGACGTCGACGTCGTCAACGCGGGAGTTGATCGAGGCCGCCCTCGACGGGCTCTCCCTCTCCGATCATCCCGTCGATCGTCCCGACCCCCCCGTCGCCGTCGTCGGGTCGTATCCGTCGTCTTTGTCTTCGTCGTCTTCGTCGTCGTCGCTGTTGTTGTTGTCGGAGGGGGCGACGATCGCGTCGCTCGCCCTGCTATCGCTGACGCTGGCGCAGGGACGGATCGTTGTCGGCGTCGTCGGCGGGGATCACGATCGCTACGACGACGATCGGGCGATCGGGACGTCGACGAGGATCGCCGACATCGTCGACGTCCTCGTCTCACCCCCCTCCTCCTCGGCGCCGGGCATCATCGGATCGGCAGGGGGGGTCGGAGAAGGAGGAGGACGTCGTCGTCGTCCGTCCCTCCGCCTGCCGTCCGACGCGCGCGCGTACGCCGCCGTGGTCAACGGCCTCCTCCGCCTCCTGCTGCACCCGGGGGAAGAAGAAGACGACGACGGACCATCGTCGTCGTCCTCCTCCTCCTCCTCCTCCTCCTTGCGCCGCCCCCCCCCTACGAGGACGACGACGACGACGACGATCGTTCGAGCCGGGCCGTACCTCGATCGGATCATAAACGTCGCCCGGATATCCCTGATGATGGTCGAGACGTCGGCGCGCGTGATGGACGCGATATCCGCTCTCACCGTCGAGAGGATCGGGGGGGGGGGGCACGGGCAGGGGGGGGGTGGGAGGGGGCCTGGACCTTGACATGTACTTGTTGACGAGGTACGACGAGCTACGTCCGCACAGGGGATGCGTCGAGACGGCGTCGGTGATACGCGCTTGCCTCTCCGGCACGACGCGCGTCGCGGCGGGCGGCGGCGGGGCCGACGTCGTCGGAGGGGGAGGGGGGGGGACGACGACGACTACTACGAGACGACTACTACTACTACTACGACGACGGAAGACGAGGAGGACGCGACGACATCGACGACGACGGCGAGGTCGTTGGCGATCAGGTACGCGTCGACAATACCCCAGTATCACGGCCGTGCGAGGGAGGCAATACTATCGTCGTATAGGACCATCGAGGTCGAGACGAACTGTTCCCCGATGACCATCGACGAGGTGATGGATCCCACGATCGCTTGCATGGCGGTCGTGTCGACGCTTACGGGGATACTCGCGCTACGTCACGGCATCGACGCGCGAACGGGCGGCGGACCGCCGGCGCCCGCGTTCGCGATCGATAACACGACGGATACGACTGACGCGATGGGAGGAGGAGGAGGAGGAGGGGGGGGGCGGAAGGAGGAGGAGGAGGAAAGAGATCCGCCGTCGCCGTGGGGACTGTCCGGCCTAGCGTCCGAGCTGGAAAAGTGCGTGTCGGGATTGCGTCGATCGCTGGAATACGAGGCCAAGATCGGGTGCGAACACGTGTCGTCGGAACTCGCGAGGAGGGAGGGGGAGCGCATGGCCAAGGAGGCCGAGAAGGCGGCGAGGAGGGCGGGGAAGAAGAAGGAGGACGACGACGCTCCGGCGTCGTCGTCGTCGTCGTGCGCATCCGCATCGACCGCGCCCTTGGGGGGCGGGGGAGGAGGATCGAGCGACGCGACGGGCGCAGGAGGAGAAGGAGGAGGCGCGGAGGAGGGGGAGGGCGGGAAGGAGAAGGCCGCGGCAGTCGCAGTAGACGAATTCGCGGGCATGACGGAGGCGCAGAAGGCCAAGGTCCTCAAGAAGAGGGCCGAGAAGGAGGCGAAGGCGGCCGCGAAGGCGAGGGCGAGGGAGGAGAAGGCGTCGGGGGGACTCGCCGCACTGTCCTCCGTCTTCGGCGCGGGGACCGCGCTAATCTACACCCTGCTATCCAACTCCTCCTCCTCCTCCGACGGCGGCGACGATGGCACCGCGGGTTTGCTCTCCGACCCGACCCTGCTCGCGAAATTGGAAAGGACAGTCGACGGCCTCCTGTCCGGGGGGATGCAGCGCAAGCCGAAGGTGCCCAAGGGAACGAGGGATTATCTCCCGGAGCAGATGTCGATCCGCGACGAGGCATTCTCCATCATCCGACGCGTGTTCAAGCGTCACGGGGCAGTCGAGATCGACACGCCCGTCTTTGAGCTCAAGGAGACGTTGACGGGTAAGTACGGGGAGGATTCGAAGCTCATATACGACCTCGCCGACCAGGGGGGGGAATCCCTCGCCCTGCGATACGACCTGACGGTGCCATTCGCGCGATTCCTCGCCGTGAACGCCGTGGGGAACATCAAGCGGTATCACATCGGGAAGGTATACCGTCGCGACCAGCCGGCGCTGTCGAGGGGACGGTATCGCGAATTCTACCAGTGCGACTTCGACATCGCGGGATCGTACGGGAGGATGGTGCCCGACTCGGAGTGCCTCGTCGTCGCGTGCGAGATACTCGACGCGCTCCCGATCGGGGACTTCGGGATCAAGCTGAACCACCGGCGTCTCCTGGACGCGATATTGGACATATGTGGCGTCCCCGCCGACAAATTCCGAAGCATCTGCAGCGCCGTGGACAAGCTCGACAAGGAGCCGTGGGGCGAGGTTCGGAGGGAGATGGTCGATGAGAAGGGACTAGCGGGGGACGTGGCCGACAGGATTGGCGAGTTCGTGGTGCTGAAGGGCGAGCCGTGGGAAATGTACAATTCGCTCATGGACGCCAAGAAGTTCGGCGATCACAAGGGGGCGCTGGATGCCATGGAGGACCTGCGCATATGCTTCGACTACCTGGACGCCATGGACAAGCTTCGATTCATCTCCTTCGACCTTAGCCTGGCGCGGGGGTTGGATTATTACACCGGCGTGATTTACGAGGCCGTTTGCATGAATGGCAACACGCAGGTGGGGAGCATCGGCGGCGGAGGACGATACGACAATCTCGTTTCCATGTTCCAGGAGGCTGGAAAGGTGACCCCCTGCGTGGGTGTCAGCGTTGGCATCGAGCGTGTGTTCACTCTCATGGAGGAACGGTAAGTTCAATACAAACTTTCAAGCTTGTATTCATAATTGGGTCGGTTATTTTTACGAACACCCTCCTTAACGGTTCAACTCTTACTTGGTGCAGTCTTCGACAAGAACAAGGAGGATCGATTAAACAGCCCAACGTAGCCGTACTAGTTGCATCTGCCGGCGAGAACTTAATGCGGGAGCGCATGAAACTCGCCAAGGTCCTGTGGGACGCCAACATATCCGCGGAATTCAGCCAGCAGGAAAATCCCAAACTCAAGTTCGAGATCGCGAACGCGTTGGATCGACAGATCCCATTCATGGCGATCGTCGGCGAGGAGGAAGCGAGGGAGGGCAAATGCAAGGTGAAGGATTTGAAGGCGAGGACCGAGGAGACGGTTGACTTGTCGGAGTTGGTCAGGACGTTAAGAGGGAAGGGAGTCGTGCCGGTGGGCTGCGAGTTTGCAATGAATCTATTGAAGAGCGAGAGCGGCTAAGAAAATAACATTAATTAACTCCGCGGCAAATCGCTAGAAGAATAGGGAAGTAGGTCGATTATGGGCGCCATTTATTGGGTAATTTGTTCTGTCGTATAATCGGCCTTCTCTTCAGTAATTTTTCCAACAACAAGAAGATCCATTTTTTCTTTTGCCCATTCTTTTCATCGAGCTTGGACGAATATGGTAGCCAAGTAGATAAGACTTTCGCTGACGGAATATGAATACTCGATGCTTGACGGTACATTATGACCGGCCAGCCCATTTGGTTCGCCTACGAGGCCTACATTAGTAAGAGCGCCCCTATGCCCCTCCTACTAAATCCACCCCCGGCATTTTTAACAATTGCAATTGCTTCCTGCCCTTCCTAATCTTGTATTCGATTGTCTTGAAATCCGATCGTTTCGCCTCCGACGCCTCCCTGCGGAATTGATCTCGCGCGAAGGCCGTCGTGCTGCGCTCGCCACCGGAAGACGAGAGCATTTGGCCGACCTGCAGGTGCGACCTCGGGCTGATAGCAGCAGATGGCAACGACGCCCTTCGGCGATCCTTCCGTATGGCCTCGCGAAGGATGGATCGATAGAGTGCCAAGACGTCCCTTTGCAATCCGGAGAGCCTCGACGCGGGAGTCATTGCCCCCCGCATGTCTCTTAATTATGGTAGCCGCCGCACTCGAAAATCCTGAATGAAGAGCGACGGAGTACTTTCCTTTTCGTGGACGATTACGCCACGCCCAAGAGCTGGCGGTGACGAGGGACAGATGATAGGGATGGATGGGGGATGGAGGATGGGGAACTGTGGCAAAATAAGTCTCTGTTCCGGTCCAAGTGTAGGAATTAATACTTATTACTACAAAGGCAGAGAGAGAGAGAGGATTCTTCACAGTCATTTTTTTTCTCGACGAGGCACGCCTCAGCTCCGCAACGACACAATTCAATCGCGGTGTAAATAAGAGCACAGCCATCTCCTCTAGTAGAGAGAGAAAGAGAGAGAGAGGAGAGCGGATTGTTTTCACAGCTGCAACGGTGCGTGGTGCAGACAGCATCTTTGAGCGATCCCGATATCCTTGTCATTGTTGTTTTCGCGTGGGTTGTGTTGGGGCAACCGTCATGTTTCGGCTCCGCAATGCGATTTCAAAAGATATTTGATTCCATGCCGAATGTGGGTGACCTCTGACTTAAGAAGAGGTCTCTCGCCGGTGAATAGCATTAAACTTGGACGCCCTGCGAGACTGGAATGATGGGTTTGGATTCCGATCAATGCCATGGACTCACTTCACGATGCATCCGTTAAGGTTGCTCAAGCGTCGTTTATGTGCGAGTTTCTACGTATCTCTCTTGTCGAATTGTTACTGGCTTTGTCCGGGTCTGATGAGATGTTTCAAATGTCGGCAGTCGACGCACGAATCGTTGTTCTTTCTTTGCGTCTTTGCTAAATCCTCCTTCTCCTATTCCCTTCATCCCCTCGACGCAGCGTGTCGATTCAATTTTTAACCATGAGCCCGAAGAAGGCAACCGCGACTCAGTCGAAGAACAAGAAGCAGAAACTCGACATGCCAACCTTGACGGACGAGGAAAAGAGGGTCATTCTGATCCAGTACGAAAAGGAGAACGAGTGCGACGATGCCGAATCTCTCTTCACCGAGTATCTCAAGTTCATTGCGATCAAGATTCGAGAGAAGGATACAGACGACAAACGCGCCGCACCATCAAAGATGATCGATGAGATGTGGCATGCTCACATCCTCTCAACAAAGGAGTACTTCGCCTTCTGTGATCGTCACAACGATGGAGATTATCTCCACCACGATCCAACCATGGTCGATGTTCCATCCCGTTACAGGTTGACAATGATTCGCTACATAGAGATGTTCGGGGATCTCTACAGCCGACTCATTTGGCCTCCTCCCGTGGAAGAATATAACTCCGAATACAGTGAGGACCCTGGCTGCGGCTAATTAAAACCTTGTTGCAAGCGGTAGTGCTTAGTTTTCATAGGTATTGATAGTTCATAAATGAATAATATTTTCATTTTACAATCTGGTAAAATCACTGAAGCAACGCATCAGGCATCGATCTTCCAATCAACGACGAGGGTCGAAACTATCAGAATCTAATGCCGTCATTTCTTTGATTGTCTCACGCTGGCCACAATCATTGCGAGCGAACAACGCCGAGAATGGCACCACTCTCCTTTGTCATCAGTCGCTGGCGTCTCCTGCTTCATCATTAGGACTTTTCTACGAACGGATCCACTCGGCTGTATCGCCATCCTTTTGCATTTCATTACAGCCTCCATCCGAAATCTTAGAACAATAACCTGCATACGTTGGTAGATCAGCGTTGCACTTTACTTCATCATCGGCACAAGGGCAACCTCCATCGGCAATTAGCGCGCACGAGTCTGGATTCATAAAATCCCCACATGTTTCATGTGTTTTGTAGTCACAACACAAGGAAGTGTTTTTAATGCAGGTACCGGTGGGGTTATGGGAGTATTCATCAAACTCTCCAGAGCACTTTTTTTCTCCTTCCGGGCAGGGGCATCCTCCATCCTCAACATTGGCGCAAAACTTGCCCTTGGGATCAAATGCACCATTAGGATAACACGTTTCCTGTGCAAGGCTGCCGTCCGTTGCTCTGTCGCTACAGCAAACGTCAGTGCACAATACTTCTGGACCCCATGCGCACCCATCATAACATTTAGTCAGGCCTTCGGGACAAGCGCATCCATCTCCAACACCTCCAGCTCCGTCCCACGATCCACAAGAAAGGACAATGTTATCATCATTCATGCAAGACTGTTCCGTATCCTTGCACGAAATATTCTTATTCTGGCCCCCCTTTGCGACCAGTCGATCGAAAGAACGTAGCATACGTCGCTCGCTGCCATCGCGATGATTCGCGGCAGCGGTCGCCCCCACCAGGGCTGCAAAATATAGAGTCTTGGCGAACATCATCATCATCATCAGAACAATCTTTGTCGGTGTTGAGTATTTTTATTTCGGTGCTGAGTATTTGTGTCTCGATCGAGATTGTCATTTTATGAGATCATCTCTCTCAGAAAAAAAAACATGCACGTGGTGAGTAAAGTGTGACCCCGTCTGCGAGCAAGATCATCCGCCATCAAGCAAGAGCAAAGAAAAAGATCCTCCCTGCGAAAAGCTCGTGATACAGGATGCAAAAGGCAGCAAAGGCGAGCGAGGCCGCATCGTGGTGTAAGTGTGACCCCGCGTCACGCAATCAAGATCCTTTCACAAGCAGCACGAGCCCAACAATAAAATTATTATCAACGATATTTTTGGCAAGATCCAAAAAAGGGCGGGGCGGGGGGTTAGGGTTCATCCAAAAGGGGGGCGGCCCACACGAAGAGGGGACTGACGGAGAGACGACGGCCAGTCGGTCAGGGAGGGTTTTTCTTTTTTCTCCCCCCACACGACAGGCGGCACCACCCACTAAACAAACAGAGAACACTCGCAACACAATGGTGATCGGACCAGCCACTCGTCCATCGTTTACCCACAAGCCACGCAGCGACATCGTGGTCCCGATAATTCCTATCCTCTTCCGCAGCACATGCCTCTAGAGGGCGAGCTCTCGATTTTTTCGTGAAGGCGGGGAGTGTCGCGGGTGAGTTTTATGACGTCCCAGCAGGGCGAGGAATGAGTGTATAATATTTTTATGGAAAGGGCCCATGTCCGCGGTGCGGTGGGACGCGGCCGGGCCGAGGTCATTATTTTTTTGATTTTGAGCTGATTATCGATCATACATTTGGCGCGAAGACAAGACGTGGGGGGGGGATCGTCCGAGGTTTGATGTAATCGATGGGGATCGCGATGAATCATAATAAGTAAGGGTGCCCCATATTTAATGAAGAGTGCATTGCATTTAATGGAATAGGGCTCCGATTGTCTTACAACTCTCCTGACATTGTGGCGCTCGATTTTTTGTGTCGCTGGGAATTTAGGCACACATGCACACACTTTCCCCACCAGCTTAGCCCTACCTCCGTCGGTGATTTTCCATTGAGGATTATTATTTATTCACTTTATTGTTTGCCATTTTATTCTATTGTTTTCTGGACGGTATTTGTGAATTTATTCTATCATTATCAAAATTGTGAATTTACATTAAATTGTCAATCTCATGTCACTCCACCACCGTTTATTTTCTGCCCGCCTCGCCACGAAAAGTTTTTTGACGCCCTACAACATTATTTACCAGTGGAGAACCTCGTTAATTTGCGAGAGCCACGTCCGGTCCAATATCTTAATGCGACAAAATCAATGAATCAAAATTTCTAGGCACTGTATTGTCTCTTTCGGATCATATGCTCTTCAATTTGGGGGGGGGAGAATTCTGGTTTCTAATTAATTGTTCTGGCATATCATGAAACGAGCGCTCGCCGAACGCGTCAAGCAAGAGATGGGGGATCCCATCATCCCCCCCAGCGCCCCGCCGTCTTACAATGGCATGAACAGCGTCGTCGGAGGGGACTGCGGGGGGGGTAATCCGTCGAAAATTCCCCTCACGAATGCGCCGTTGACGACCCAGATGCCCGTGGCACCCGTGTCCGCTTCTCCGCGAGAAATTTCAGGAGATATTGCTCAGGGGGGGATGATGATGGAGGTGCAATCATCGTCGGCCGCGAGCAAGAAGCGCCCTCGCAGCCCCCCCGACGCCTTCGGCTCGAGGAATGAGGCCGCGTACCGATCATCCCAGAATGATGACAATGGCGCCACGCCCAACGGGCGCGGATCTGGCCGACCGAGGAAATCCTCGTCCGCCGCACGGCATGATCAGGACAGCGCAGACGAGGAGGACGTCGAAAATTCGAGTTTTTACCTCAAACTCCAGAACGCATCCCTTGCCTCGGAACTGTACGCTTACCGACGGAGGATATATCTGCTAGAACGCGAGCGCGAATTTCGCAGGAGGGAGTGCAGGGTGGCGGGCCGCAAGATTGGGGAACTTAGTGGGGCATGGAGGGGATTGGAATGCGCCATCGGGAAGGAGCTCGAGAGCAATGTGTTGTTAAAACGAGTGCGTTTGTTTTCTTCCCCGTAGGATTTATTTGTTTTCGTTTCGTGTCATTTCAACATCTCATGGATTCTAATTCGTCATCTGCTCAATCTTTGAAATATGAAGGCATATCCCCTAACAGCAGAAGATTCGACTTCTACCCCATCGTGTACAGGATCGGGAACGGATGTGGAAACTGTTCAGTCTCTCTTACATTCGATTCAAAGTCTAGTTACCAATACGGAGAAAATCCAAAGCATAGGAAATTCACCGCAGGATCCCCAATACCATGTGGATGAACTGAATAACTTCGAGAGCTACTCGAAGGGCACTATCAAGATGGAGGAAGACGACGATCTCATGGACGAGAGACGCCATTTGCAGGAGATGGAGGATTTCGCTACCGACATAGCAGCTAGAGCCGCTATACTGAGGGATGGCGTTTTGGCTGTGTTACGGACCACTTCAGCTGCGCAGGAGACACCCAATGCCGATGCTGCCGCATCCGTTCCTTTATTAAAAGAAGAGATAGTCCTCCTAAAGTCTGAGCTGGAATCATCAGAGTCGAGATTCGAAGAAATGGCCCACGCACGAAATGAGGCGTTGACGTCCGAACGACGAGTTCGGAGAGGACTGTACCGACTCGCAAGTGGACGCATGACCATGGATGAGGTTCTTAAGGCCGTGGAGAAGGAGGATAATGGCGTGTCTTTTATGGAAACTCTGGCCATGATTGATGGTATGAATAATAGAAATGGCCTGTCATCGCCTGATGGCCCCACATCTGCAATGATCTCTTCGTCTGATGTTGCTATGAGCAGTCCGGCCTATTCGACTGCCGTAGCAGGCGGTTCAAAGGACTCTCCTGCTGCCAATGCAGAGGAGGTTGTTCAGTTGAAGAAGAGCTTGCAAGACATCCAGGTGATTGCTGACACAAGAGACAAGATGATCGCCGATGTGAGTGACCAAGATGTAGTAATATTACTTTTGTCCTTTATATACCTCTGTCGCTAACATTTTTATGGTGTATTCATGTTTTTTGTCACAGCTGCGAACTGAAAGAGATCAGCTGCATAAAAGAATAAATTCAATACTGATTTCGAAAGAGAGTGGACATGACAGTCCTGGTGATGACGTCATCCGTAAATCCCCCCTTTTCATAGAGACCCTGTCAAAGCTTGGAACTTCAGAACGAAGAGTTAAGGAGCTTGAATATGCGCATGAAAAAATCATGGTAAAATGGGCTGAGGTCAAGGGAGACCTTGATCTTGCGAAGAAGACACTAGAGGACTTGGAAGAGAAGCATGGACGTCGATGGACAGAGCTTGTCTCTCAATTTTCAGAGTCAGATTCAACTCATGCTAGTGCTGCATCTGTTTCTATCACTATCAAAGAAGAGTCATCTGGTACCAACGTCAACGGCAACAGCGTTGATATTTTCAATACCGCCAAGAAAACTGCCGAATTGGAGAGTAAATTGCAACAGGCTTTGGAAGCAGTGAGCAGAATGGAGACTTTGCGCACAACTCTCGCCGATGCTTATAAAATGAATGAGCAGCTCCAGAGTAAGCTTGAGGATCTGCGGACAAAAAATGCGAAGATGGTCGCTGAGAAGGTCGCCGCGAGGGAAAAGAACAAGGAGGCTGAAGCGTCCACTGTTACTGACTCTATAACGTCGCCTCCTGTTTCTTCCAAGAAGTCAAGTGCAGGCAGTAGCTCGTCAAGTGGCGATCCTATCATTGAGAAGCTTCAACGAGATTATAGACGGGCGAGAAAGGAGTTTTCGGCAGCTGTTCTAAGTAAAGATCAGGCTAAATTGAAGCAAGAGGTAAAATTTTTTGTATGCAGTTTTCAGCATGATGTATGCTTTTCTTTTCCTTACGAGCCATGTATTTTTATTTCAATCGCTTCATTTGCAGCGCGCGGAAAAGGAAAGGGATGCTCTTATGAAAACTAACGCGAGATTGCTCAAGCAGAGTTCTGACAAAGATGACATGAACGCCAAGTCATTGTCCACCATTTTGCACCTGAAGCAAAGAAACGAGGAGCTGGAGAAGGAAAATCACATAGTAAATCAAAAAGCACAGGCTGCGCAACAACTTTCACTTGCAGCTCGATTGGCATCTAATGCCAAAGATAGAGTTGGCGAGGAAGCCATGAAAGAAAAAGAGGTACGGCAATTTTCCACTCGTGATCATTAAGCCTATTTTTTTGTCAACTTAACGTCTCTTGTCAATTTTTTTCTCAGCTTCTTGAAGAGACTGTGAAACAGTTGAAACAAGAATGTCATTCAATTCGCATGGAGAAAGAGCAAGTCGAGAGCCTTCTAGCTCAGTCGAAAGGATTGGCAGTCACAATCACAAAAGATCTCGATGCAGCACGAACTCGTTGCGACGAAATGGTTTCCGAATCTAACATAAAGGAGGACGAGAGAAAGCAATTGATGGAATCAGTAGCCGTTGTTAAGAAAGAAGCAGAGTTGGCAATGAAGGCTGCAGCATCGTCGACAGGGAGGTCGGACGGTGCGGCATCAGCTTTTACTATGGAACAAATGAATGCACAGGTGAAGTATCTTTCGAACAAGATTCATTGTCCTGTGTGCAATGTGCGCGATAAGAACTGCATCTTGCTACGATGTCGTCATATGTTTTGTCATCAATGCGTTGATGTCAACGTCAAGGTGAGTCGATATTTATTTGAAATGTTGCCCCCATCCCCCAGAAATTTATCTAACTTGGAGGTTTCTTCTCAGAATCGGAGCCGCAAATGTCCTGCATGCGCCCAACGTTTTGACATCAAGGATGTGGCAGAAATCTGGCTATGATGATGTTAAAGAGCAACTCGAGTACCGACGCTACTATCTAGGGACGGTATTATTTATTATTTCACTTGAAATGAGCTGGTGACGGCATTAAATGATTAAACATTATCTTAAACTCTTCACCTCCTCAAACAACTTGCCTTACCAATAGTATAGGGAGTGAATAATATCGTTTTCTAATGCGGGGTAGAGTTTCCAACTGCCAAGTCACAAAAGCAACGCCAATCCAATTACGGAACACGCATGATCGCCGACAACTCCCACGCGTCAATCACTAAGGCATTTGCTACGAACTCTACACATAACCGCAATAGAACTACTAATTATGAAAACAGACGTCCAAACATGTACCATCTCTTCAATGACACAACGAACGCCTCCGACTGTCTTTTTGAGCTCGGACTGATGACAGCGTCGATCTCTTGCGCTTCATTCTCCTCCACAGGGGCGTGTCGAACTCTTTTTTCTCGATCTCGTCTAAGAACTGCAACGAGCACAACGGCCCGGGAGGGAAGAATTTCTTGCTTCTGTGGCTCCGTGATGAATTTCTGGTCTTCTTTTTCTGCTCACGAGGTTCGTAGCCATTGCTTTCGTAGCCGTCTTCGCTATCCGAACGGATGCTGGTATGCACTTCTTTGTCCATACCGCTGCTTGCGCCAAAATCATTCGCAGACGTGTCTTCGCCTTCACTCGACTCCTCAAACAAGCGCCCGAGATTCGTATGAACTCTCTGCAATTCTTTCGATCCGTCATTCGAGGCTTCACTTGATTGGTAACCATCTGAATCTTGGTGATATTCCTTAATTGTTGACAGTGAAGATTTGACATTCTTCCCACCATTTTGGAGCAGGACGTCTACATCCACGTATTCGCTCATAAGAGAGTTGATTGCACTTGAACCTCCACTATTTATCGTATCAATCACACTCGCTCCATCGTCTTCGTCATTATCTTCTTGGTCGATCGCTTCTTCTGTGTCATCCTGTTCGGCATTGAACTGTTCTTGACGTGCATCATCGCGGTGATTATTGCCATCATATTGGGAGTATTCAAATTCGACCGGATCATCGCCATGATGCTTTTCTTTCTCGTAGCAGCATTTTGTGGTACTCTTTATTTCATCTCCGTCATGAAAACGAGACTCAAAATCTTGGGTGAAGCACTTCGTTGAAACCTCTTCGGGCTCACCGTCATCTGAATAGCTATTGAAATTGTCCTGCGCGTTGCAACGGATCGCGTGCATGGTTTGGACTGTGAAAGTTTCATCGGCACACTCGTGCATTGCATATTCATCGATTGCACTCTTGACGCCGCTCCCGACACAGTGCAAAACACGAGCCATATGACTGGCAGTGTCACTCTCATCCGTCAGTGCAGAGTTATTAGCCATGCTGTGATTTGCGAGGACAGTGCTGGGCCTTGGATATGCGCTTGGTCGAATCTGCATTCCATCAGAAATCAATTGATCATTGTACAATTCGATTCGACCCATCGCTTGCCCCGCATTTGGGATCAAGCCAGGACAATGCCAAGTCGAGCCGAAATCCGGATGGACCCAGTACGGCTGCTGCTTCGTTTTTGACCATCGTACTTTCCACCCGGCAGGGAGATGAGTTTGCCGAGCCAAACTATTCTCTGAAGTCACGCGATCGTCGATCACTTTGGCGCGGCAAAGTTCTTGATGAGAAGGTGCAGCGGTCGGCAGAATTTTGCCACGAAACATACTTTGGCTTTGAGCGGCTACACGAACAGAATTGAGCCTGCCAGCATGGGAAGGACCAGTATAGTTCGTAAAATAAGATGCAACGCCACCTCGATCTGCCTCAAGACGATCAAAACAAGTGGTCATCGATGTTTGCGAGGAAGTCTCCTGGACGCACCCAGCCGTCGTGACCTCACTATCATCCGCAGAGTCTGATCTCTTCAGTGTAGCTCCTCCAACAGTCGATCCGACAAGAGACTCCATCGACGCTTTCTGTTGCGTAGGCTCAGGAGGAAGGTATGGTCTTCCATTGCAGCTCTTGAACATGACGTCGAGAATTCTTTTGTCGTCCGTAGGTCCATTTCGAAATCGATCCAACACCTCCTTAGTAACACTTCTTGGATGGTCATCCATACCCTCATCTTCTTCTAGAACGGCCTTCCTTTCAGGTGCATTTTTATCCCTCTTTGGCTGGGTTTTAGGAGCTAAAAACAATTCATCGTTGAGAAGAGGAAATGAGACGAAGCGAGCAAGGTCACGTCGTTGTGGTGATAGTATGAAGAGAGACAGACAGCAGTGCTTAATAATACCCACCATAGTATGGCTGTTTCGTATGCTGCTCTAAATGCAGACAAGTCTCCTCAATCCGATCCAACACGTCGCCTTCTTCATCTTTAGCAATGGGATCTGGTTTGGTCAGCGGCGACATGACTAAGGGTGAATCCTTTTGGGGGGTGGAGCAAACTGTATTCATTTTGGAGGATGCGACGGCTAAGTTTGGACCGATTGGACGCCCACAGTCCTGAGTCTTGGCACAAGGCTGATTCATGTTGGAATTCTTCGATGGGAAAAGGCGTTTCAGCGAAGCAGCGACGAATCCGCCGTCACGTTTCATCGAGTTGTCAGGTGGATTCATCGTTGAGCGTAGAAAAGACGTTGTTGGATCGGGCCGTTTGATCGGCGATGGATCAAGCTTTGAGGCTGGGCGATGTCCTCGTGCTGTCTTCTCGTGTTGGTCCCGTTTGCCTCCTCGTGGCCGGGCCGCCTCGAGCTCCTTCGTCGGATCATAGGCGCCGCTGGCGGAGGTGAGATTGCCCATTTTTGGCGTTCTAGAATCGCGTCGTTTTCCTGGGTCAAATCGAGCTGCCGACGTGCCTCCACGGCCGTCGTGCTTGGGTCCATCCCTGTGCACCGACTGATTCTTCGAGTTAAGAGCATTTTCAGCGCTCGGTCCGAATGGCTTACGCTTATGATCTTTCACGGCGGACATGGTGCTGGGGGGGAGGGAAAGGTGATGGGGTGGGTTTGAATTTTCAATATGTACTTTTGTGGCGGCTGAAAACTGGGGCAACGGCCGAGCAAAAAAATGACAACAGAATGGTAAGGATACCTCCTTACCTGGTATCTATCACCACAGTGTGGGCGATGACCATGTGTATGTTCCTCAACCTATCTTCTATGACCCTCATGTCACTAGTTGCCACCTTTGCTGCAGTTGATGCCTCCATCGCCGCCATCGATCGCTCAACGCGACCATCCTCCCAGACGACCCCCCGCATCGTATCTGCCTTGCATGCGGCAGTATTTTCTCGAATGCTGCCCCTCCGGTGATTCAAACGATGGAATGTGAACCATGATCTGGCGGGTCGATCCCGAAGTAATCACGACGAGGCACGATTTCAATTGCAGACAGATCAAACCCTCATGTGGTCAATTGTCCATATTCGGGGCTATTGTGCCAGGTATGCTGAGATTTGCTTCGCAGTCAACGACTGCTACGAGAATGACACTTCCAAGGCGAGTATGACGCATGAACTGCCGTTGATAGCGGTGGATTGTTCGTCCCCGACATTGGAGCTCTGATTCCGGATGGGATTCAAGATATTGATGGTTCTACTGCGACCAGGACGACGTCGACCGGAGCGATCGGAGCTACGACAATGACGGCCAAAGCGCCCGGAGAGAGTTGTACCAGCCTCCCAGAGCAAGCGGGTTTGCTGTCAAAATGGTATTGTGTATGATTGGCTCTTCATTTGTATTGCTTAATAGACGCACGATTCGTCCACTTTTGTGATAGAAAAAGCCAATGCAAATTATATAGATTATATATCTGCCAAGGACTAGAGAGCTGCATAATGCTACAGTTCCATACTAAAAACGAAATCATCATCATATTCTGTGTTCACTTCTTCGGCGATGTTGATCATTTTGGACAAAGAGCCGTTCGAGCAGTCATCGTCCTCCTCGACGGTGTGATTGAAGTTCGCGACCCATCCCATATTATCAGTACCAATAAGGGCATTCACTTCTTGATGCTCTAAATCTTGAACATTTGCTTGCTTTGTCTTGATAACACCATCCAAGCTCTTCTGCGAGAGGGGATGTACGTCAACCTGTCCACAGGTGGAGACGCGATGTCGCATTTGGTCATGCATCCCGCTTAGTAAGCGGAAGAACATCAGATAGTCTTGGTGTTCTGCCTGGAGATTCGCCCCTTCTAGTTCAAGCTCCGACTGAGTGCGGTGGATGTGAGTTTTAGGCATCGAGATTGGCACGCTCGTCGACGAGAATTCCTCGATTCGCGCGCGGCTTGAATCAGTTGTCGGAGCGACGTTGACGTGGCGTCGCGTCTTCTTTATCTTCAATTGTTGTGTAGTATTTCTCGGTGTCACCTCTTCCAGAAAATCCGGAGATGGAACGACTAGATGATCGAGAGGCTTGGGAATCTCAGCAACTTCATAACATCCGTCGGTTGTTTTACCAGAAGATTTCATGTTGACTGTGGTTTGGCTGGTGCGGTTAAAGTAGGGAAGAAATGAGACTTCTCTTCGAGCAGGATCGATGTTTGAAGTGATTGCGTTCATTGCATCCGTTGCAATATTATGGTACCTCCTACGAACCGTTTGCTTCGACTTGTTGTGGAGGAAGAGTTGACACCAACCTCCAGGAATGTTTGACACCACTTCCTCCGGGAAGTCCGGGGAAATAGTTCATTTTATTTTGTGAGATGAGTCCGATACCGAACTTCAAGTTCCGGAACATAATTCATCCGTTGGGGTTTAGAACCAAATAATTTTGGTATGTATTTTTCGAAGTGTGACGATAAAAAGAAAGTTCTGACGCGAAATAAGAGGGGTCAACATCAACTTCATTCCACCTTAGTCTTGTGTTTTCAAATAGTTCAGCATTGGAGTTGAGGGAAATAGGGGGCCTGCCCTCCCTTTTGAATGGACTGTAGAGTCCGGTACTGACTCTACGTAGAAAAAAATGACAATTAACCAGTCATGTAACATTTGATGGTCCAATTCCATCAAAATTCGGTCCAGCGTAAGAAAAGCTTACAAAGCAAACGTAAGCAAGAAAAATTTACAAATGATTCGTAAGTAAGGTTTTCTTACAAATGATTCGTAAGTAAGGTTTTCTTACGAATGTTTCGTAAGAGTATGTTTTTTACGAATTCCTACGTAGGCACCTTGCAAATCATTCGTAAGTAAGAAAAATTTACAAATCATTTGAAAGCAAGAAAAATTTACAAATCATTTGTAAGTAAGGATTTCTTGCTTATGAATCATTTGTAAATGCAAGGAGATTAGTAAGAGATAATTGTTACTTAAAACAATAGACTATTTTGGCATTAAGTATGGGTACTGTGGCACAAAAAAAATCAGTTGTGATGTGGCGTGGGGCCCCAACCAGCCACACAGCCTCACAACACCCACCACACCAAGAATTACACCCCCCCTCCTCCTCCCCCCACAATGACATACACAATCATCCCCATTGCTGCCCATGTCGACGACAAGGATGATGCCGTCTGGTTTAGGGTGGTGGAGGACATCCAAAGTAGGGTGTCCCATGTCCTCAGGACGGCCGACATGGAGGACCATCACTTCCGCTTGTTCTTCCGAATGAGCATCGGTCCGGTGATGATGGTGTGGGACCTCCTGGTCCACCACTCCCTCCTCTCCGAGAAAGGGCGACCAAAGCACCTGCTTTGGGCACTATACTTTCTAAAAGTATACCCAAAGCAAAGCCCGGGGTGCTCAGTCGTCAGCGCATCCATCGGCGCCGTCGACCCGAAGACGTTTCAGAAGTGGGTCTGGGTCTTGTTCATTGGGGCCATTGCCGAGCTGGTTGACGAAGTGGTGAGTACATCTTAAATACTCACAACGTGAGGAGGATGGCGCGGAGTGTTCGTCTTCATTCGGAGGCCCCCAGCACTGGTCGCCGGATCCTTGGACCACAGACCATCCTGCTCTCACCGCAATTGCGTGAATATTTGATTTTTTTCTCCACCGCGTCGTCCTCACACCCCCCCCCCGCCGCTGCCGCCTCCGCCACAGATCGACTTCGAAA
>JALLAZ010000248.1:0-18580 GCA_036939755.1 Stephanodiscus triporus
GATGTTAACGCTAGTAAAAAAAGGTTTCTGTGCGGTGGCGGGAACATTTTTTGTCAGTTCTCTTCTCCCGCCAAAAAAGCCGAAATGAGCGTTGGGAGGTGGTGAGCTCTTAAGGTGTGAATTTTTTTAGACGTCTAAAATAGCGATACCGCATGTAGATATTGTACAGAAAATGATAGTGCCATAAGAGAATAATAATATTATTTCATCAACAAATTCCGCCTAAAATCACTCATCGACGTCAAATCCTCGGCAATGCAATACACAGCCGACGGCGGCGGCGTTGTGCTCACGATTTCCCTAACAATGTTTCCACAGTTTAATCTTCGATCGAGTAATGCAACTAATATCCACCATTCGTTCGAACGAAAAGGAAGTCATGTCGCGGTCGTAAACCTTATACCACTCTCTATACGGTGTGACACACACTAATACGACGACGAACCATGCACCGACCCACCTAGACGTGGCCGATCGTGGAGCACCTCCAACGCTACTTAATTGGGACGCGACCGGTGCTATTAGTGCACGACGAGTAATTGACCACGAGGAAGGAAAACCTTGCGGGAAAAATGAAATAATAAATAGCACCTATGAACCCCCCCTCCCCCATATATGCCCAAACGGTGCATTCTAGAAGCCAAACGCACCCAGCTCCTCAGCCTGCTCCTTCATGAAGGCCTCGTAGAACTGGTAGATGATGGTTACGCTCAACAGTATGCCCGTTCCTGTGCCAATCGCGCCCATGAAATCCGCGATGACGGTGAGGGCGCCGATGCACATCCCACCGAACGCTGCGGCCGTGGGGATGTACCGGTTCAGGACGTGGATCAGCGCCGAGTCACGATGTCCCTTCATCACCATCTGGTTATCCCGGAGCTGCTTGGCAACGTCGCGCGCACTCGCCCCCGAGACCTCAATCCAGGTCTTGGAGAAAAGAGCGCACGCCGTCAGGATGAAAACGAGGTAAAAAACGGCGTGGAAGGGGTCGTAGATGATCTCCGCAAACGACGTGGGCGGCGAGATGTAGTACGCAATCCCGCCCACAGGGATGCTTTGTCCCCCGTCGCTGTCCTGCCACTTGCCCAGTATGCGAACCAGGATGTTCGTCGGCGCGCGGTTGTACAGAAGCTGCGAGACGAAGTAGAGGTTCGAGACCAAGGCCGTCTGGAGGATGATGGGCATGTTCGACGTGTAGAAGAGTTTGATGGGGTAGGTCCCCTCCTGGCCGCGGTACTTCTGGTACTTGACGGGGAGGACGACCCTCCAACCCTGGAAGTAGATGACCACAACGAAGACGAATACCGTGGCCGCAAGGTTGGTAAGGTTGGGAAGATTCTGGCGATAAACGGCCTCCTTGATCGCTCGGATCTTGTCGTTACGAGTGATGAGGAGGTGGAACAGCGCAATGATGGCGCCCTCGAACTCGGTGCCGCGTCCGGTGTTAATGGTCGTGGGGCTGAACGCCTTCCAGACTATATTTTCGCAGATGTTGGTCGCGATGAAGAGACTAATGCCGCTGCCCAGACCGTATCCCTTCTGCAATAGCTCGTCGAGGGTGAGCACGATGAGTCCCGCGCAGAAGAGCTGGGCGATGATGAGGAGGGCGTTGCCTGCCCCGATGGCGGAGAGGTCGCCATACATGCCGCTCACGACGTAGGCTATCGCCTCTCCGACGGTGATCAGTATGCCAAAAAGCTTCTGGGCGCCGGCGAAGAGAGCGCGGTCCTCCTTGACGTTGTAATTCACCTCGATGATGCGACTGCCGGCGAGGAGCTGCATAACAAGGCCAGAGGTGACGATGGGGGAGATGCCCAGCTCCATGAGCGTGCCTCGATTCGACGCCAGGATGACGCGCATCCAGTAGAAGGGGTCAGAGGACTTGGCGGACTGGACGCCGTAGATGGGGATTTGGCAGCAAACGAGGAAAATGAAGAGGGTGATGGTCGTCCAGAGAACTTTCTCGCGGAATGGGATCTGGGTGACGATGTTGTTGATTATGATTGAAATAGTTAAGAGGGGACGAGGGGGTGAGACTTAACGAGGTTTTGAGAAAAAAAATTATTCGAGGTCGCCTTCCACTAGAGAGCCACGCGATCTTTGACGAAGGAGACAACAGCGGGGTCTCTGTTGACATTATTTTGAGCCATCGCTTCATGCCGACCCAATCACATTCTACCTTTGCCATAATCCCCCCTCTCTTCGGGCGCACAGTGCCGTGCTGTGACATGCCTCGCCCATGCCACGCGATCGCTCTGTTCTAAGTGCGGCTCTCGGGCCAGGCAATCGATGTCGCTCCGTCGCCGCCGCGCCTTCGCCGCCAGCGCCCCCCCCCCCCTAAAAAAAAGTAGAGTATTCGTTTTCAATTTATTATGCCTCACCTTGCGATCGGGACTTGCCACCTCGGGCAGGACGCACATCACCGGCCGGATCAGGTGGAGGAATCTCATTGTTGGTTAGTATCGTTAATAATAAAACTGACGCAGCCGCCTGGAGAGCCGGTGTTGGTCTTTGTTTTATCGTACCCTCCTCGTGGTCTTGTTCAACGGCCCCTCACTTGCTGGCCGTCGATTTTTTATTTTTATCCCAGAGAGGAGGAGACAGACGAGTCCCAGAGAGAGAGTACCATACTTATCAGCAGGGACAGGGTATGGTAATATGGTACCTCTATCGTATCACCACGTAGGTATGGATCTACTACGATACTACTTACGTACACTCGAGGTTTAATGAGTTTTGCTAATTTAGACTAGAGTTTTCACTCTGTTGGGCCTTTCAAATGGGTAATGAGCTCAATTCCTCTCTCTTAAAGTGTCCCGCCCTTGTCGTCGTCGCAAGGATGAAGCTGTTGCCTGTCAAAGCAGCCAGCTCTTCTTGGGTGTAAATAGCAAACTTTGGCAGCGGATTAAATTGAAGTGCGTCAGGAGGGTGTGCGCCTGCGAGAGAGGGCGAATATAATGTAGGTGAAAAAATCGTTCTTCAGGGTCTGTAATTGTGCAATTGCGGCGGCGGCGGCGGCGGCGTCGGGTCGTCGTTGGTCGGGGCGGCGTGGGATCATTGGGTGGGGGTGAAGGCGTTTGTTCAGGCATACTAGCCTAAGTTTCCGCAGCCGATAATGTCAAATTATTCTGGTCGATTTTTCCAGCCATGGAGCCTCGGCGACGTAAAAACATTTACGCACAAGACGAACATTCGACAGATGGTTCATGTGTAAATTATTTTCTCCTCGACAGAATATTACTCCCATCAAGCAGGCATTCAGTATTTTCGATGATGGCGCTGTATGTGTCGAGGGGGCCCTTTTTTTCTTGTCGTGAATTGCGCGTCGCTCTTAATAACGTTTTGGTGCACCCGAGTTCACAATTCCCCCCCGCCTCCGCCTCTACCCCCGTCCCCCCTCTTTCTGACACATTTCTCCTGTTCATTTCACTTAATTCAACCAGGTTACAAATGGATGGAGCAACAACGACATCAACGGGATCCAGCAACAACTCTGCACCTGGAGTTAACAACTCTAATGGAGCATCTAGCTTCCTTAACCTGGGAAGCCTCGGATCGAGTCAGGCCGTAGTAGGAGGCATGGGCCTCTTCTCGTCCGGAGGTGGTGGTGGGGAAGGATTAGGAAGTAACTTTGGGACATCATTTGGCAACGGATTCTCAAACGATACTGGAAGTTCGAATCCATCCTTTGATTTAAACGATTTTCCTAGTCTGGGTGGAGGCGCTGCGTCGGGGGCTGGATCAACGGTCAGTGCTGGCAGTGATAATGGCCTGGCCGCAGCACTGAGACAACAGCAGCAGCTATTGCAGCAACACATGATGCAGGGGGGAGTCAGCGCCGGTGATAAGTCATCTAACCTGTATCGACTTGCCATGTCCAGTGGTATTGCAAATGGCACCACTAGTAACTTTAACATGACAACGGAGGACTTTCCTGCGCTAGGCACCTCGGGAGATGTTGGGGGTCAAGCAGAAGGAGGGTCAACGCTAGACACGGCACCGCTGACGACAGGTAGTGGGGGGTTACTGGACTCTGGGGGGGGTAATCAGTTAGATTACACGGGACTGATTGGCAACACTGGGTTGACGTTGTCGTCTGGTATCCAACAAGGGTCCCAAACGAGAGCGACGTCGACAGGAACGCAATCAGGGAGTGGGGGATTATCGTCGGCTGTCGTAGGCTCGTCTGGAAATGCCGGATCAGGGGGCGCAATAGGTGGCGACTATGGATTGCTCGGACTACTCTCTGTGATACGGATGACAGATGTTGATCGGAACAGGTTGGCACTGGGATCGGATCTCACAGTACTGGGTCTTAACTTGAATTCGCCGGACGTCCTTCACAGTACGTTTGGTGGACCGTTTTCAGACAAACCAGCGACAAAAGAGCCCCATTATCAGGTAAGGCATATTTTTGTCTTACGCAATGCTGAGCTGCTTAATGTGAGAATGAGTTTTATCGTGCCTAACCTGGATTTGTCTACTCTCAATTTCATTCAGTTGCCGATGTGTTACTACATGCAACCTCCAGCACTGAAAACAGGTCACTTGTCAAAATTTCAATTGGAAACGCTCTTCTACATCTTCTATGCACTTCCAAAAGACGTATTGCAAGCGTACGCGGCACAGGAACTGTACACGAGGGAATGGAGGTACCACGTGGAGTCCAAGTTATGGTTCAAGCGAGCAACACCATCAGAGACAGGGATGGTTTCTGGTACCGGTTTGTCTTCTGGTGGGCAGTTTATCTACTTCGATATCAACTCATGGGAGAGGAGGATGTATGGCAATGTGAACCAAAACATTGCTGGAGGATTCTTGCCGGAGGATGACGTGCGGGTGAAATTCCCGACTTCATGAGTTATGCCATTAATTGCTATGGCGTAAAAGAATAATGTGCATTTCAAATCATTTAATGACTTAGTCTAAAGCGAAGTTTTATTCCAGAGAGAGAGAGTGCATACCATGAGGATGAGTTCAACTTGCGCTTTACAGCGAGGGGAGAGTAGGTAGAGAACGTTTACACACAAACACCATACGTATGGTACCTATGGTACGTATGGTATGGTAGTAGATATCGTAAGTACTACTCTACATATCTCTCTACATACCTACTCTACACAGAGGGACTACGATACAACAGTTGTGTGGTTGTCGCCTCGCTCGCCCCCCCGCCGCCGCCCAACTCCACATCAGAAACCAGAATAGGCCCACCGAGCATGACCTCACTTCCACCAGTCAGCTTGAGTCGACCCTCCCTTAGATGCCGACTAGAATCGTACTACAGCCTCATAGCCCCCGATGCAATCGCCGACCAGGAAAAATGGAAGAAGAACTTCGAGATAATCTACAATAAGTATGGTGGGACGGTCGAAGGCGAAACGAAGTTGGCGACCAAGCTGGCAAAGAAGTACGGCAATCAGGTGATGCTGCTGATAGCCCCACACCATCGATCAATGCAGCCCCAATTGAAAGGGATTATTAACAATACCGATGATCTACAGGCTAGTAATAAGCACGAAGAGTCGCATTATGAAATCGACGAGAGTCGACGCGGAAGCAAGGTTTTGGATTTCACGTGTGCTAGATTTGATGCGATCTATGCATTGGATGCACCGATGGGCACAGTGATGAAAGAAAACCCAACAGTTTTTTCCGGGCCCATCGCAGAAAATGTCAAACGACTTGACAATATATCGAAGTTCCGGGTTGATCTGCCCGAATGTGACCCTCAACGATTAGATCCAACATCGATGCATAGGAATATATCTGCTTCGAAGAAACGTAACGAATCAAACCCAAATGTCGACGTAGGGCCGAAGACGAAGAAGATCCCAATGTTTCTATCAATGGCATCCCAATACGAGAATAAGAACTCAGGCCCGTTATCCTTGCTCTACTCCATTGTGGCGAATCGACAAAGGGCGCGTGTAATGGTACGATACGTGGATTGCATTCGTGGAACATTGACCGGCTATTTGTTCGCCTTTGATAAGCACTTCAATATGCTGTTGAGAGATGTCGAAGAGGTTTATAGTGGACGTGTTTCGAGACACTCGGAGGCTGTTGAAATTTCCAGCATTTCCGACGATGGCTACAAATTGGAAACTCGGGCCCCATCCAAGTCCAAACTCGAGGCGCAGAGACGAAAATGCTATCCTCCAGATGGTAGTGGTGGCCCGGGCCCAGCTGTAAAACAGCGCTACTTTCATACGCTGTTAATTCGAGGTGATAACGTGGTCATGGTATGGAGAGCTGAGGCAGAACGGTCAACCCATCCACGTACGAATATGAGCCCCTCACGCTCGCTGTACGCCAATACAGACCCTGATAAACGAGACCAAACAAATAGTATTGGAACACCTGGTTCACTCTACTATGCACTGAAACGTTGGGAAAACCAACACGGACAAAAGAGAAACAGCTGAATAATTTATACATTCATTTCGGACTTATGTCATCAGAGTCACCGATGGCAACCGAACAACTCATATGACGTCATTCTGATCGATTAGAAATGCATTTTGCGTCGTCTTTCCGATCATTCTTTGCAGAGCCTAGAATGATTCGAAGGAAGTGATGAATCGAACATAAAATGGACCGCAAGCACCTCCAAAGCGCTTTCATCCATCCACCTTGTCCACACGGACTCTTCATCCTCATCAACCAACTTTACGACGGGATCGGCGGGGTTCTGGCGATCCAGCTTCATTGTTCACACTCGTGGTGTCATCCTTTTCATCGTAGTCATCGTAGATGTTGCCATCGTTGCGTTCCATGGCCAAAATACGCTTCTCGTAATCAGGTAGTACATCGAACACTCCTACATTCATGTCTCCTTTTTCATCCAACAGAGCCGCTTCCTCGATCGCCGTCTTGATGTCCCTCATTTCCCGGATAAAAGCGCACACTTGCTTCAGATTTTCCACATCCTCCCTCTGCGCCTTCTTGAGGAGGCTGAGCTCCATGCGGCGCTTCTCCAAAAATTCTTCACGTGCATCGGACCTTTCCCGCGTAAGCACCTCCAACCGAGCGATTTCGGCATTCGTCGCGGCCTCGAACTTCGTGGCAAACTCCTCGTACTCCCTCTTCTCATTCATCAGGGTCGCCGTAGCCGTCGAATCACGCTTCCTCATCTCATCAAAGTTTGCACGTACCTCGTCAAGCTCAGCCTTTTGCGCTTTCAACTCGTTGGATTTCGCTATGACCCTAGCCCGGGAACTCGTGGCAGCATTCTCGCTGCTACCCTGAATCTGCTCCACCGATTTTTGAAGGGCCACAACCTTGCTGGCGAGCCGCTCCTTCTCCTTGATGGCATCGAATTTCCTTGCGTTGGCTGGTTCGATCACTTCGACCACGGCCTTGTCATTTGCAAGCTTTTCAGCGTTCGACTCTGCCACGACTTTCATGGCTTCTTCGAGGGCTGCCAATGCGGTTTGAAGATCGGCATTTGATGCCTCGGCTTCTTTGACTTTGTCCTTCTTGATCAAAGTGATTTCATCGATGTCACGCTGAATTTCGCTTGCCTGAACCTTCATATCAACAGATTTGTTCTGCTCCGACTCAAATTCGGCGGCCTGCTTGACCAAGAAATCTAGCTGACCGGACAAGGCGGCCAACTCTACATCCAATTTCTTTTCGTCGGCCTTGAGTAGAGCCAACTCGTGCTGCCTCGCCTCGTTCAGAGATGTCAACGCTCTTTCCCTAGAGTCGTTACTGCTGCGCTCGGACATTTGTTCCTTCGCCTGAGTGTGGGGTTAAACAATACGATGGATAGGTGAGTCATATGCAGCCACGATCAAAGCAAACAAGCACCAACGTCGACGTATTGCGCGACTCAAACCCAAAAATTCCGCCTCTCACCTTCTCCGCAATTTGCTGCGCGTATGCCCCACTGTTGACCCTCGCGACCTGGACAGCTTCCCGCACGCCGCGATTCCTCTGACTCTCCGCCTCGCACTCCCGTCTCTTGGCCTCGACCTGTCGCTCCCCCTCCGTCTTGACCTTGTCGAGCTGACGCGCGATTATCTCTTGATTGTACCTCGCGGCCTCGTCGTCGGCGGCCTTGATCTTGTTGCGAGTGTTCTTGATCTCCTGCTGGATGGAGTGGATGGAGACGGCCCTGCCCTTGGCGTCGACGCGCTTCCGATCGAGGAAGGTCTTGTGGGAGAACGCCCTCGACATCGTCGTGCCGGGTAGCACGCTCTCGTCGTCCTCGGAGGTGACGTCGCGCTGGTGGTCATGATGATGATGCTCCGGGCCAGACGTGGGACTCACGACATGCGGGGCCACATCCGATGCGAACTGGGCCCTGAACCCCGCCCGTAGCTCCTCGGTCATGTTCTCGGAATCCAGGACCTCCGCCGCGTCGCGACGATGAGCGGACATCTCGTCTCGCGCGTGATCGCGGTCCCTCGTGAGCTGGCCGAGGGAGCGCTCCTCGTTCTTGACGCTGTCGGCGATGACCCGTAGGCGTCCGTCGATGTCGACGACCTCGTCTCGGATGGCCCGGACGAGGTCGTCGTTGATTTGGGTCGCGTGACCGAGGTCGAGGGTGCCGTAGAACGAGTCGTCCACGGCGGTGGGGGGGGGAGGGACGTGCTGCATCGAGGAGAAGCTATTCATCATTCGGTGAGATTGAGTATTTACTCCTATTTTACGATGGCATTGGCCGTATCTAGTAGCCGGGGGGTGAGAGTCGTTTTTCAGTGTCAGGTTAGTACATTACTACGTAGGAATCGGGACATGGTACTCTCGCAGGTAGAGGATAGAGAGAGTAGATTTCGATTACAAATAATTATCAGCTCTGTTCGGTCTCAGCTCTGAGCATTTTCAGCCAGAACATCATTCTTCGAGGGGATGCAGATGGCACGGAGAAGAATACCCATCCCGCATCAACCTCCGAACAAACAGAACAAATAACTTTCACTCATTATTCTTTCTTTGAGCCTCATCCGGCTGCAGCACCCGCTACCAACGCCAAGGCTTCGATTTGTTCTCTCGTCAATGAAAACCCATGGGTGACATCCGTCGAGTTATTGCCTTTGTATTCTGTAGCAATAGCAGGCCGCAGAAGCTTGAATTGTCTAGCAGAATCTGGGATACTTTCCATTTCTGTGGATAATCTTTTCGACTTCGAAGAAGTCTGCACGTCACAGTTGCGCAATGAGTGTTCTGCAATGTATTTTTCAGTGGACTCCTTTGCTGCATTCATGATTCTATCAACATTTACGTGCTTTGAAAATTCCCCAACAAATAAATCAGCCGATTCTAATGCCAATGCCAATTGTTCCGCTTCGAATGCATCGGCTACTTGTTCCCTGGCATTTGTCAGCGATGGTATTTCCGGTATGAAACCAAATGCGAATCTTTCTGGTTGTGATTGGCCAAAGTACATGTCCACAGCCTCCTTGCAGTTGGAGAGAGAATAGAAGCCATCTAATTTCAGCTTGTTGAAAATGGCACCGATAACGGGCACGTTTTTGTGAGCAAAGTAGGTAGCATTGATGTTGAAGGAGTCGACTGCATCGCCAACTCCCGATTTTCCAACGAGCAACACCGGTACTGGAGACCTCACAGTTACGTTAGATCTTTCAGCAGCGAAGGATCGTCCGCAGACTTTGGCCACACTTGCATTATCCGTTCCAGTGATACTGCCCACAGCCGGGTAGCCGACTCCATCGATTATAACGACCCTTTTATTCGATGCCAGCTTGTCGACGGCATCGCTGGCCTTTTGTAGCAGCTGTTCCGACGTCTCGCCCGTCTCTCCCTTCAAGAAGGCACGAGTGAATCCTTTGTAGTACACAATGGGTCCAACGGGAACGCACGCTGTGATGCCCTTGTGTTTGCAAAACTCTTCCACGAGTTGCGTTTGCTCGCATTGCGTGGCTGGTTTTATGTAAGCCAGGTCTGCCGGTGTGTACTTCCCAGAATTTAGCAATGCCCCAAGTAGGCCCAAACAGATGGAGGATTTACCCACTTGAGATCTATCTCCGGCGACAAATAGACGAACTTCCGGTTCATTGATCTTATGATTGTTGATGCTGCTGATATTTCTACTTTCTTCTGATTTCGGGCGGATTATATTCCCATGACTGTCTACTAATCTTGACAAAGCGTCAAACACGGACGACGCGAATACCTGATATTTCAGTCCGTCCCAAGAGGATGCATCAGAGGTAGGTCGCGTCAGAAGCGACTCAAGTGCCACGCTATTGTATCGGACATGTTCAACTCTCAACCCTTGGCTATCTCTCTTGCCATTATTTATTGTAGTGGGTAAAGCCAGAAACATCAGCGCGGGCAGATCAGATGGCGCACCAAACCCACCACTCGACTCTTCATCGATGCATACATCAAGCGAATCCTGGTCAACGTCTACTTTCACACAAGCTGCCGAATACTCGATAACCGGAGGAGACATCCCCCCTGTATGCAACGCGTCATATACCAACCGAACCCAACGAGGAACATCATTGGGCTTCTGGGAAGCAATCCGGACGTTCCAAGAGCCGTAGAGCAAAATTGCTACAACCCCTAATTCGCAACCAATGTGTTTAGCCTTGGATGCGTGGATCTCACCCCAATATTTGATTGGAGGTACAGTCGCCATCGTCACTGGTCAAGACGCAATGAAGGAGGTTAGCACTGGGGCAGTTGTGCTTTTTGTTTTCCCTCGGCTGGGGACAACACAACACATGTGATGGATGATGAACTCAGGAGTGAGAGTGGATGACGTGAAAGTGAGTTGTCGCCAGCTGTCCAGTGTCATGTCCAAGCAGAGGAATAATGGCGGGAAAAGATCCCGGAGGCTGGGGAGTAGAGTAAAACGTAGAGTACGATAGGTACGAACGTAGGAGGCACAAACCTCCTTACCTCACCCAACACTTCTAACCTTTCAGATTTCTTTTATTCGACTTCGACACAAGGGATGAATAGAGCGGGCCAACTACCGAAAACCAATGTGGCCCTCCAGCCCCAACAAGTCCTTGCGGCCATCTTCGTACTTGGGTGCTTTGCTTCAACCGTCGCAGCGCAAGCGCAGGACTCGGCCGCCGTCGGGAAAGGTGACATGCGGTCTGCCTTCATCGATCTATGCGGTACAATCGCCCCCTACTGTGGTGTGATTTGCTTCCTCGCTCCCCTTCCGACGATTCATCAAATCTCCCGCGACAAAACGGTCGGTAATTTCCCCCTCTTGCCCTACTCGAGTATGGTATGCAATTGCTTCGTTTGGGTCGCGTATGGGATATTGAAAGGTCTACCGAAGGTTTGGGGTTCCAACGGCGTGGGCTTGGTGCTGGGCTTGTTCTACTGCTTGATCTTCCAAAAGCATTGCAGTCCCATGGCCACCGATTTACCGGGAACGGTCTCGCAACATACCAAAGTGATGCTTGCGATAATATTATTCAACTGCCTTCTAATGACCAGCGGCGTCAGCAATGCAAGCGAGTTAATTGGTAAGGAGGGAGTCATCATTTGCATCATCCTATTCGCTAGCCCTCTGGCCGCGTTGAAACATGTGATAGTGACAAGGTCGGCGTCGTCAATACCACTGCCTTTCACGTTGGCATGTTTCGTCAATTGCACGGCTTGGTCAGTCCTGGGATGGTACATTACGAACGACTTCAACATCTATTTCCCGAACTTGCTGGGCTTGAGCTGTGCGGTGGCGCAGCTAGTGTTGAAGGGATTGTGTGGAAATCGAGCGGAGGGACTTCCGAGGTACGGTTGATGTTGGACTGTGCATGATCGACCATAAGTAAATTTAGATCTCATCTGTGCTTGTGTTAATACAACTACTCGAAGGTACTCGAAGTGATCAAACCGTGGATTCAACACCAACTCTGCAGAGATGGAACCACCCCAAAGAAACTTGTAACCAGAGACTCCTCTCTCTTTTTATCTCTGTGATGAAAAGTGAGCACAGGGTGTATCGGGACAATATGGATGTCACTTCCCACCATATGCAGCGTAAACTCCCCCAGGACGGCTTGTGTAAATTAGAAGAAAATTAGTGGGCTTGACGAAGAGAATGGTTTTTCTATTTTTATTTTAATAAATGCTTTTATTCCGGCGACACTTTAAAATCGTAGTTACAATAAATACTAAGTAAATACAACAACTTTACCACAATGATCCAAAACGGTCAAGTCTTTGCGGCCATGGTTGTGTTCAGATGCTTTGCTTCGACCGTTACAGCGCAAGTGCAAGAGTCATCGGCATTGATTGCAGTCGGCGCATACAGTTTATCAACAGCATGGTCAACATTTGTCGATGTATGCACAATCATCGCTCCCATTACCAGTGTGATGTGCTGCCTCGCTCCTCTACCAACAATATTACAAATATCCCGTGATAAAACAGTTGGGAAGTTGCCCCTTTTGCCCTATTCGAGTACGATATCCAATTGCTTCGTGTGGCTGATGTACGGGATACTAAAAGGCCTGCCCAGCGTTTGGGGCCCCAACACACTGGGCTTGGCACTGGGTGTGTGTTACTTCACTGTGTTTGTCAAAAATTGCGCCCCCGAGGCTAGAAATTTACCAGGAACAGCCAAGCAACATTTGCAAGTGACGACTGTTATCCTAGCAGTCAATCTTTGCCTAGCGGGTATCGGGGCTGGCGGCGTTAGATATGCGATCGACATAATTGGTACGGAGGGAGTCATCATTTGCATCATCCTATTCGCTAGCCCTTTGGCCGCGTTGAAACATGTGATTGGGACGAAGTCGGCAGCATCAATACCACTGCCTTTCACGTTGGCCTGTTTCGTCAATTGCATAGCCTGGTTCGTCCTGGGATGGTGGAGAGCAAAGGACTTCAACATCTATTTCCCGAACGTGCTGGGCTTGAGCTGTGCGGTGGCGCAGCTAGTGTTGAAGGGATTGTATGGAAATAGAACCAATTGTGAAAAGGAGGAGCTTCTTCCAAGTAAAGGTTTGGACATGGTGGCTGGCGATAGGAAATGTTCGTCGCCAACCAAAACTATGAATCCACTGACATAGCAACGTAACCATAAAAAATTCTTGATCATCAAAAAAATCAAAACGGAGACTTAGACTCGACAGTGAATCGGCAGATTTGGAACTTTTTAGATGATCCATCTCTGGAAATGCCCCATGCATCCATCGAAAGCTTTGAGGCATGAAGACATAACCCGCGCCCGCTTGTTGGTGCGGTTTCTGTAGATCGCGAAGTCGCTCCATGCATCTGAATATTGAATGTTGATATGGGAAATACGAGAATATGAGGACGCAAGACAAAATATATTGCGCAGGAAAAATAAATATTCACCCTCGATTGTGACTGAATCCTAAGAGGACCTACTCTTACCAGATCCCCCACGATCGGATGACCAATCGACGCCATGTGAAGCCGTAGCTGGTGACCCCTCCCAGTGTGCGGCGTGAGCTCAACTCGAGTTGCAACCTTCGCATCTTCATCCGATATCGAGTCCAACGTTCGATAAGACGTGACCGCCCCTCGCAACGTTCCGGGCACAAACAAAAACACAGAGGAGTCTCCCGGCCGAATGAATGCGGTAGATCCATCGTTAGAAATGTCACATGCCCATTCGTTGTGGTCTTCAATCCACACTTTGCCAATTGCGTGATCGATTATCCCCGCGGTTGAAACTTCCTCGCGGCCAAATGTTCCCTCTACTAATGCCAGATAACTCTTGTGAACCAGCCCGATTTCGGCAGTACTATCGGGGGCATCAACGTTGCCCACTTCTTGTCTGCTCTTCTTCTCGAACATCATATTCGCCGCACGCAATGCATACGGAGTGAGCGCAATACAAACGATGCCGGACGTGTCAATATCCAGTCGATGAACGGGCCTCGGCTCGAATGTCGAATTTTTGGCCGCTTGCTCCTCCTTCTTCAGCTTCAATAACCTCCGTTGCTTTGAATCCTTCGACGTAGTTAGAAGCAGATATTCCCACCATCTTTCTTCGTATTCAAGTGCCTCCTCCATTCTTTGCCGACCCTTTGGGTCGGTGCGCAACCATTCCTTGACACTGTCCGATAGGCAGGGGTATACCGGGGATGTCGGATTTTCTAGTTGCTGCTTCGTCGGTAGCGTGGAATATCCCGATGGTTTGTTAACGAACAGTAATCCATGAATCAAGGGTAGCTCAATATCATATTCCTCACTCCTCGGAGGCATCTTCGAAGCTCCAGTAGCCGCGATAGTGCCTCGAACGAATGATATGGTCGGCACCAAGACGGACCATCCCTCAGTGTTCGTATCCAGCAGGGACTTCGACCGCGAATCACTATTTAACGACGGCGACTGCGATGCATAAACGCTCTTTCTTCCCGAATTCATCAATCGATGTACCAATTCACGTTTATTTCCCGAAACGTTCTCCCCCCTCCGCCGAAGGAGATCCTTCAACTCCTTGAGGGTCAATCGGCCATACGAGTCCAACGGCGCGCTGCGCCGTTTCCCACCATCGGGAAGGTCGGTCGATCGAGCGTAAGTTTTTTCCGGAACAGCCCCACCACGAATGAGGATTTCGCCCAATCGGTCCGCCAGTTGACGCTTGTTCCCGGCGAGCTTCGAACCATTCCGGCGAAGCAAGTCGCGCAGTTGCGGGGCGGTCAGAGTCGCGTACGCCCGCGATAGGAGTTCCCGCGGTCCGATGTCATCCCCCGGCGGCGCGGGAGGACGGAAGGCGGCGGAATCTCCCTCGGAAGGAGCCGACGAATGATCCCCCCCGACGACGGATGCCGCGATCGACGCGGATGACGCCGTAGTAGCCGCCAAGAATCCATCGACGAATGTGAATCCCGGAGGCGAGAGGCGCAATAATAAATAGACGACGATCAGGAGGCGCGTCGTCATTCTAAACACAGATGATAATATATGATGATCACCACCAACGAACCATCCCGAGGGCACTCTATCCCCCCCCCTGCTGCCCGACGACCTGCGCCCAGCTTGCTACGATTGGAGAGTAGGGACCCCTATAGTACTGGGAGGTTGCGGGGAGATTCAGCTGAAGGTGCCGTTCGCTACGCTCTCGGCAGAGCCAAGCCAGTGCCGTTCGTGCCCGTCCGCCCGCCGACCGCCATGGGCGGGGACCCCCCGGCAACAGGAAAAACGAATGAAAAATGTCTCGGTGCATATCGTGGCGATTGATTACACGTGACATTTTTTTGTCGTGATATGATTTTCGTCACGTGACACAACAAATTAATACTCTACTCTATTATTTTTTCTTCCCGCCCGCCGGCCCCCTCCTCTCTCACGATACCTCGTACCGTTTACTAGTAGGCGATAATGGATTGGATTCCTTCCGTGGAAGATTACTACGGATAGTCGCTTCTTTTTCGATCGGGCAACACGCGAGGAGGCAACACAACAACTTACAAACAGCCAACACGAAGAGGTGGTTCGACGACCACAACTCGAGAAGTTGCCACGAAAACCGACTCTTACTTATAATATACGAGCATCAAGATGGTGCGTATTCGAATGATAATCGTCGCCCGCGGACTTTCGGGCGCAATCGTCCAGGAGACGACGTGAGATGGATGCATCCGTTTCGATGGCCCTCTTTGGCGCAATCGGCCGCGTCTTCGATTCGTAAAATCTCGCGATCTCTCGGGGCGCGGCGCGCCCGCATCGACCCCTTGTCTTGCTTGACCCCCCCCTTCCCCTCGTTTGTTGATCCCGATCGACCCCCTCCCTCACCCTCGTCGCGTCTCGTTGTCCGCCGCCCCACATCTACCGAACGCGTTAAAAAAATCTCCAACCCCCCCCCGCCGCCCCCCCCGCGACGATNTTAATATGTAAGCTTTTAGAATCTGATTGATTGATCTAAGTCACGGGGTAAAAAAAAAAAAAATCCGCCAACATGAACAAAAACAGGCGTTCGTCAAGGTCCAGAAATCCAAGGCGTACTACAAGCGCTTCCAGGTCAAGTACCGTCGCCGCCGCGAGGGGAAGACCGACTACCGCCAGCGAAAGCGCCTGTGCTGCCAGGCGAAGAACAAGTACCAGAGCCCCAAGTACCGCCTCGTCGTGCGCTTCACGAATCGTCAGGTCATATGCCAGATCGTGTACAGCCTCATCGACGGCGATCGCGTGCTCTGCGCCGCGAGCTCGAACGAGCTGCCGCGGTACGGCCTCAAGGTCGGGCTCAAGAACTACGCCGCGAGCTACTGCACCGGCCTGCTGTGCGCCCGTCGCCTTTTGCAGAAGGTCGGACTCGACGACGTGTACGAGGGCAACGACGAGGTGGACGGGACGGTCGTGTCCACCACCGTCGGCAAGACGACCTACTACGTCGACCAGGTCGACGAGGACAGGCGTCCGTTCCGCGCCCTCCTCGACGTGGGGTGCAAGACCACCTCCACCGGCTGTCGCATCTTCGGCGCGCTCAAGGGCGCCGCCGACGGCGGGCTCGACGTCCCGCACAGCGAGAAGCGCTTCCCCGGGTACGACCGCGACTCGAAGGAGTACGACGCCGACCAGCACCGCGAGCGCATCTTCGGCGGACACGTCGGCGAGTTCATGCAGTACCTCGAGGAGGAGGACAACACCAAGTACCAGCAGCAGTTCGCGGGGTACATCGAGGAGGGCATCGAGGCCGACGGCCTCGAGGAGCTGTACGAGGGAGTGCACGAGAAGATCCGGGAGGATCCCAGCCCGAGCGAGAAGGTCGCGTTCGAGCCCGACAGGAGCTACAAGAGGAAGGCGAAGAAGACGCTCGAGCAGTGCAAGGCGGACGTGCAGGCGAAGAAGGACGCGAAGATCGCCGAGCTCCAGGAGGACGACGACGAGTAGATGATGATGGACTCTTGTCATTATGAATAATAATGCCTAAACACCTATCTAGCCCGTTTATGATTGACGCTGAGAATCTCGATGCTTTTCCATCGAATACTGTGTTGTAATTTCGAAGACACCGGGTGAGGGATGATGATGGGCAAGTATCGTTGAGAATGTCGCGAATGCTGATTTTATGATGTTCTATTATATAGAGATGAGAGAGGCATCACTAAGTATGTGCAGTAATTATTGCTGTTGGTGAAATACTCACGCGAGCATTAAATATATTCTCCTTATCCTATTCTAGTCGATGCAATCCCTCGTCTAATCATCACATCCGAATATCATCATGGTGACACCCCTAGCCTGGAAACCCTCCTTATGCGCATCCTCGCACCGTCAATCAATTGCGGACTGTCAAATAAGGCCATCAAGTAAACAATTATTATTCTCCACCGAGACAAAACGAACTTTCCAATATTATCTCAAGATGACACGGAGACCGTGTTAACGGAGGAGTCAATCGTCGAAGATGGGATCTAAAGCCGCGTTGGCGGCATTTCCCATTCGTGCAAAGGATGGCCGTCTCTCACCTGGGCTTGCCCCCCCCAAACACCTCCGACGTTGAAGCATCGTGCGATAATATCCGAGGGCGAAGAATGAATTATTTTCGTCCGGTAGCAGAGAAATCTTCCGCTCGATCAGCTCTGTCAAACAGCAGAGTGAACTTTCCCCACGGCCTCGGCGGACCGAACGGACCAACGCACTCATCCAGCGGCAGAACGAACGAATCGTCTCCGTTGTGACCCATCGCATCGCCGCTGCCCTCCCCCCCCCTCCCCGCGCAGCTGCCGTCCCCGCTCCGATAAAACGTCCTCTTTATGTTGCCCATGATCATCTCGTCGAACACGTCCGAATCGCCCCACGATTCGTCGCCCGGGAAGAGGAAGCGGGCGTTGTAACACGCGTTCAGGGGGGTCGTGTACGCTCGGCATCCGCTCGTTCCCTCGTCGGCGACGTCGCAGGATTCGGATGCGCACATCAGCGTGCGGATTCTCCTCGCGAGCTGCGGAGAGGACGGCCGTTGCGAATCATTCTCGTCCGCAGTCACTGGGGACGTGCCACTTAGAAGGCAGAGAAAGACGAGGAGGGGTGGGACCTTCGCCATTGACGAGTTCATCATCTTGTGTGCTTTGTGTATGTGTATGCGTTGTGCCGGCTCTTATCTTGTTCTCTCTCTCGAAGAGCATAGATATCAGATATTGAGAGATAAAAAATAGCAAGTCGAGATTGAGATGATGGAGGAGCTGAAGGTTGCTCGCAAACGCCTGAAAACAGCCCATGACAAACATGACCGAGATTATAACGTGATAATATCGGCGCTAAGTCAAATGGAGAGTAGGCTTGATGAACGCTTACATGAGTTGAACCGCAAGAAACATGACATTGCCGAAGCAAATGGCAAACTAGATGCCGCACACGACGACCTCGTGGAAATCAATGCTGGCGGGAAAATCGTAGTTGCCAAGCGTTCTAACTTGACTCAAATACAAGGAACCAGGTTGGAGGCGTTGTTCTGTGGGCGATGGGATAAGAAGCTGTTGCGGGACAGCCACGGACGAATCTTCCTTGACGTGAACCCGACTTGTTTCCAAGCCATTGTCGATTATCTGAACGAGAGGATGATTTCATCCGAGGACAGTCCTCCGAGTCCTCCCAGCGTCGATGACGAGCGCACACACATTCTTCAATGCCAGCTTGAGTTGTTTGGGCTCTTGGATAAGGTGCCAAC
>JALLAZ010000249.1:0-18569 GCA_036939755.1 Stephanodiscus triporus
AACAAAATGAAAGGAGAGAGGCAAGCAGCACGAGCCAGCCGGCCTTCGCGTCAATCAGAGCTTCGTCAAAAGCTACTTATGCCACCACTTGAGAAAAATGCCACCTCAGTTGTGCAGTTGTGACGCTGACGTCGATTTTCGATACCGTTGCGACAAAATATTTCTGTCCGAGGCATCATTCTCTTGATTATCGCCAAAACCCATCAACAGCTTGTCTTGCTTAAGCTCTCTGGGCGCGCCAGCCAGCAGACAGAGGCAAGATGCAAGACGATGGTAACTCGATGGTAGATACTTTGTAGACATCATCAGCTTGAAGTTTCTCTAAGTAAGTAGACAAACGGAGTAATGATTGTCAATCCAATCCTTGCAGCGGCTGCCGTTGCGGCGAGGGCGGTTGGGAGTATCTTTCCCGGAGATTGGATGGCGAGACGCCCAGACATTATCCGGCCGCGTAATGAACCTTCGTTTCGTGAGGCGTTCCCTACAAACCAATACTTTGTAGATATGGAGGAAAACTGGCACGATCAGTCGAGAGAGCTTGACGAGTTTATGTCGACCACTCCAATAATTGTCCAGGATGCAGAAATCTTGAGCAAAGAGACCAACCGAAATCAGGGTAGCACGAAACCGCCTCCATTGCTTGGTACGAACAACCCATTCAAACTTCTCGGCATCCAGCCAGGGGCTAGCTTCGATGTCATTCGAACTGCATACAGAGAAATGGCAAAGATTTATCATCCTGACGTAGTCCTTAGTCCCGATGCCTCTGCGGACGAGCGGAAGGAGGCAAACTGGGACTTTGCGCGCGTCAACGCAGCCTTCGACATTCTTAAGAGGAAGGAAAACGAAGAAGTGTTTGAGTACAGCGTCTATGTGGATGGTAGACAAGAGACCAGATCAGTTGTTATGTCAGATGAGTATCAGCAAAGTGATCCATACAGGATCGATTATGATAGAATCATGGAAATGTCTCAGTACCGAAAACGTCGTCCTAAGACGAGGATGTGGTATGAAGATGATCGTGGTTACCAACCAAGGCACAATGACTTCGAATCATATTCCGTGGATGCTTTCTCTAGAGGAAAATGGTGGCTCACCAGAGACTTCGATGCGAGAGATGTTGAATTTGAGCCTATCCCAAGCAGAGAAAAAATATGGGAGGAAAGGCAAATTTTCGAGCGACAAGAGGTTAGGCGTAGCGGCTTTGGGTTCAATCCCGTCCAAGATCAGTGGTGGGATGAAGGGTCTGCCTTTGACAACAGAAACACTGGCCACGTTCACGAATATCAGTCGAGAAACAGCCGGCAGGTTCATGCTAAGATGAAACAGGTGTACCCGTACAAAGACAGGATCTCCAACGGATGGACCAGTCCTGTCGATTCAACCCACAGCTCTGTCGAGACTGCTGTTGATAATGATCCTCAAGGACGATTTGCTCAGAAAGAAAAATGGTGGAAAGGAGATGAGAAAGTAGCTGGGGATTTTTCACCATGAGTAATGTTCTAGGGGAAACGTTGGTGCGCTAATTGCAGCGGTAAATTGCGCTTTTGTCTTAAGCCAATTCAAGAGTAATCATTATGTTACAAGTATACATCAATATCTAAACGTTAATATTTTAACTTCTCTAGTTTCGCTTTCGTTACCTATGCCAATCGAGTAAAAAGCTCAACAACTTCTTCATGCCGGTTTTCTCAAAGATGCAACTGAGAGTCATAAGTCTGCCAAAAAATTATGGTGTGGAAGCAAGACAATTATTTGGCATAACCTGCTGCCTTAGAAAGAATTAATGGTACTCCCAGAGTTTATTTATACTCGCCTAAGCTAAATGTGGCTAGGTCATTGCAACCTAATGCTCTCCTGATTCCCTTCGTCTTTGACTCTTGCTCTTTGCCCAACGGAAAAACTGTTGAAACCCATCCCCATATACCATGTGCACCATCCAGCCCGAAATCGCCCCGTAGTGAGTTTGCTGTAATGCCACGATGACCCCGGCGGTTACCATGGCGATCAGCGTGTTCTTCCTCAATATCTCGCTCGAGTTAACAGACAACTGATCACCGCTGCCGGACGCCTCTATCCCGGCGCTCGTTCTCTCCTTCTCCTTCTGGATGCACTCGACGAGCATGCCCACGCCGGTCCCGACCAGCTCAAGTCCGGCGATAACCAGCATGACGCCCAACACGGCCACGGGAAGCGCGTCCAGCAAAGTCAGCGCGCTCCCTCCCAGAAAGATAGCGATGGACATCTTGAGCAGCCCGAGGACGACAACTGATGTGCCATGACGGGCCCCGAACCGATGCTGTCCGGCAAGGCCGCCGGCCCCGTGACAGTTCGGCATGCTCCCCAGGGGACATAGGACGAGGTTCATCAGTCCGACGGACACGCAAACCTCCCGTCGTGTGACTACCGCGTCGGTCCGGTTTTTCCGAACGAGTGATGGGTCCCTCCTCTCCGGATAGAGCGCGTGGGCGAGGCAGCAGACCGATATGACGCTGTTGAGAGTGGTCAGCGGCAGCTGCGGCAGCGTTCCCTGGAAGAACCCCTGTCGCCAATTGAACGGGGTGACATCCCTGAGGGCGTTGACGACGACCGGAGCTCCGAAGAAATGAAGCGGCAGGTCGTACCCGGAATCCGCATCGGCCGTGGCGAGCGTTATCGCCGCGAAGATGCAACCGATGAGGAATAGGTATATCCCGACCGGATGGGGCGTCGGGGGGAACGGGTTGATACAGCAGCATGCCCTGTTCCATACGGTTTTACCGAAACGTGCCCACGCGGACGGACGTTGGCAGAATGGCGCCGATATAGTCAAAAGGGCGGTCCCATCGGCGGCGGCGGCGACGACGCATGCCGTCGCCGATAACGGATGCAAAGTCGACGCCGTCTCCAGCTGATGGGCGCTGCCTAGTTTTCCCATTTCCATGCTATCGTCTATCTCCCCCGCAGATTTATCCCCCCCGTCGCTGGTGGAGGCGATCGTCGAATCGGCGTCCGTCGACGATCCTCCGCGTCCTCCGCCTCCTCCTCCACCACCCTCCCGCCTCTGTGTGCCGTTCTGATTATCCCTAAGCCAGAGCATGCTGAGGAGGGAGCACGCCATCGCCAGCACTATGCAATCGTACGATCCCGTCCACGACAATTTCTGCACGTCCCGTATGCCCGTCGACGCCAATCGCAGCCCGACGCCGATTTGCAACCCGCAAACGACGGTCATGGGCACGATCCAATTGACGACCTCCATTAGGTTGGTCACCCCGAGCAATAATACGGCCGCACCCGAGAGTATTCCCGCGGTCGTCACCGATCCCGCGTCGAATCCACCACCCGACGACGACGACGACGACGACGACGAGGATACGTCCGTGAGGGCGACGGCGGATATGCTTTTCATGGGCTGTACGCACATGGGCACGTCCCACAGGTATCCCGTGATCAGGTTCGACACTCCCGCCCAGAATAAGGCCGGCGCGAGGGCGATCTTGCGCTCGCGGGCAAGGGCCACGGTGAGAGGGATGAACGTGCCCAGGTCGCCGAGGGAGCCGGATAGCTCGGATACGGTGAGGTTGCGCCGGTGCTCGACTGTCCGCAGTCGCAGGAGACGTAGCGCCTCGCGGGTGTAGAACCCCCGGTGGGACGAAGACGACGATGACGACGATGACGACGACGGATCGTCCGGCGTGACGACCGGCGCCGCCGGCGGAGGCGCGGCGGCGGTCGATCGATAATCGTCACTCGTCGTTTCTCCCCCGTCCGCCGACGTGTGGACGCTCTCGTCGTGGTTCGTCATTTCGGGCGGCGGACGAAGTAGGAGGGGTGTGCACGCGGAACAGGTAGACGAATAATGCGGATCGGGGACGTGCATTCATGAAGCAATGTTCATTGTTGTTGCGCCGACGAATGGATGGTATTTATGCAAGAGGTTTACGGGCGCGGCGGTGTATTGTTCAGTGCCGAGCCTCGCATGGATGGGCTCCAACTTCCAACTTCCAACTTCCCGACCGACTCTCTAAACTACACATACTTATATAGGTACCATACCATACCGTATGTAGAACACGCAGAAGAAGCAATGCTCCCGCCATTTTTGTTTGAATTCCTTTTGGTCAAAAATTATCGCTTGGCAAAATTAATGACCGGATTCTTATTCTGCATAGGAGTAGAATAATATACTATCGGAATCCGTCCATTAATTTTTCTTAGGGACACTTTTTGACCAAAAGGAATTCAAACGCAAAATGGCGGGAGCGTTGCTTTGACTGCGTGGCGTGTGTCAAGGCCGACGACTCATGTTCAGTTCAGACCCGCTGGGATGCATTTCTGGCGTTCATGGTTTTTGATCATACACAACGATGTCGGGACCAAATTGGTTTCATTGATAGACTAAGGGTTAGCTCTTTGATCTCTCGGTAGTATTAAGTGTCCGTGTCCAGTGAACTGACAATGATTTATCTCCCTGCGATCGCTGAGCACACGCTTGTGGTTATCGTCATTGTTTATCAAGCATCAGTCTCTTGTGGGCACACAATTTGGACATCGGTCTGCAAAGAAGTGAACCCGACTTGAATTTTTTCAATCTACGGATAATGATTCGTGCATCTACCCTAGCCCTCGATGGAAAAGAGACTGTGCGCTGTCGTCAAACCCCAACAGCCGTGGCGATTTTGACTGGGAGTGTCGTCGTCGCTGCCTCCGCCCTGACTGTCATCAGGCTTTTAGGAGGCGTTGATCGGTCCACAAACAAAGACGAGGGAGGATCAATCGGTCTTCCTTTCGCTCCTCAAAAGCAGTCATCAAATAGCACTTCTCCTCGCAAGCTAGCATTGAAACACACCACTGTTGGCGATTTCACCACAGAAAAAGACTCAAACCAGCCATATTCCCCTCATGTTTCTCGCAGATTTCCCCCCAAGGAAAGATTTCGCCTACGCCTGCATTGGCAGCCTGGCTACGTTTGGCAAGAATCTCCCCACGAAGCTTGGTTTTGCGCAGCCTGTGCTGTGTGTGATCCCGACAACTTGTTTGGGGGTTTGAAGGATTGCGATATCAAAACGTACTGTAGGGAGAACATGTTTCTCGCAATCACCGGCTGCGATCCGTCGGGTAAGAAATCAAAGAAGGAAGGGAATGGATATCCAACCGAATCAAGGATAACCACCTTTACTCGTTTCACGGAGGGCTCTCATGGACTCTTTGATGTTGCCAAAGATAATGTTTATGGGGATCAGCTTCAAGTGCACAAAACAAACCTTTGCCTGCACCTGGTGAATACACGCCGGATATTGCTCAAGCAATGCGATCCGTCATTGAAGGAGCAGCGATTTTTGGGTTTTAGATCTGGTGGACAGGCGATGGAACTTGTTCCCCTCACAGCAAAGGGCACAATCAACGGCATCCAGCCTAAGAGGTGCTTGACTCAGCATCATGAGCCACGTCCTGGTGAGCAGATTTATGCCGAAGAATGTTCTAAGGCAAGGCGTTCCGAAACTAGGTTTTGGACGACATTTTGATTGTGTTTATGACAAGGGTGGTAGCAGAAACGGAAGAGTTGATGATATTTATGTGTACTTTGTAATTTGTTTTTGAACAAGTTGATATGACTGCCTGTTTTGCTTTGGATAGTCAACAGATATTACACGCCCCAGCGTGTTTTGCTGATATAGAATAAATAGTTGTAATCGGATAGAGTAGTGATTATGTTTCTAGCATTACACACTCTCACATTGATTGACTATGAGTTTCTAACCACGGCGATGTGAATGGCCATCTCTGCACCAATCATACTACAGCGAGAAATCATTCAAGCTTCTACTTTTCATCAAACAAGAGAATAGATATGATATGTACAGTCTTACCAACCCGTCACAATATTTTGTGCCTGACAATACATCATTCACCAATTCTCCTCGGCAGGCTGTGATTGCTCTTTCTACCATACACTCTCAACAATCGCCAAATCTTTCACTATAATCATTCGGCCAAAAGCCAGTAGAGTATGGGGCCATAAAATCATGACCGTCTGGCGGATGAAACCAATAATTAAGTGCTAAGCTTGCACCGTAAGATGTTACCTCGTGGAACCAGGATGCAGGGAGATATAGTATACTTCCGGCCTCGATGTCACAAAAGGCCGCGTTCGCATGAAGCACACGAGGGTATTTTTGTTTGAGTTTCTCCTCGTCATTCAGACAACTGGCCTCCACATTACTAAAATTGTTTGGGTTCTTAACGGTCTTGTCCACAATGCGACGCCGATCTCCGTATTCATACTGATCATCGTAAGATCCAGACTCAGACTCATCATCGTCTTCACACATCTCCGCATCCAAAACAGCATCAATCGCCTTTTCTAACTCTTGCTCAGCCCTTTCAAGCTGTTCATGTGCTCCAGGCTTCCCTTCTTCCATCGCCAATTCCGCTTCGTATAGACGTTTCTCAGCCTCACCTCTTTGTTTCGCAGCCAACGCCGCAGCATCCGAGAGCAAGTCGGCCCCATAGGCTGTCGTTTCTTCTCGTTTGTAGTTAATCCTCCCATTCGGATGAACTCTAGCCAGCTCTCCTTTTGTGTACATTTTTTCAGTGTCCAAGGGGCTATACAGTCGAAACCTTTTTCTTCCCTTTAGAACGATGTACAGATTGTCATGATAGTCGTGATGTAAGCCAGACGAGGTACCATCTTTACTGTTCCCGATCCACATGTTGATATTCTGTGGAACTAAGTTACCCATGAGTACGGGCCGCAGTGGAAAGTCGTTCTTCAGTGATTTCATCAATGGAGACATCAGATCAGGCCTCCCATCTGAATTAGCTTCGACATCCTGCGTTGTCAAATAATGTCTATCGTCTCCGCGATCGATGATCAGATGGAGAAAACGGCGAAAGCTCATCTTAATTTCATTGCCCTTTCCGAAGGATTCTTTATCACTCGATCGCTTTTCCACCATGACAGATTGATCTCCCACCTTTTCCAGCAAATAATTGAAATCTTTCCACTGTTCAATCAGCGATAAATCATCAGGAAGCACACCCTTGAGTACGACCGGTCGTCTGCATTGTATGTATTTTGTGTAGAAAATTTCGGGCGTCACATCAGCAATATCTATCGTGGGTAAGTTATATTCTTTCGTGGGCACTGCCCACCCGTTGTATTGATTAATTGGAGGTATGGCGTCTGGTGGAGTCGAACTTTTGAAAGTATCCGCCCTAATATTTACCGATGACTTGGCAGCTTTCGGCGGTAGTTGATTAGTGATGTGGGACGATGGCCGCTCTTGGTCAGTTGATTTCCTCTTTGTGCATCGGGTTGCCGCAGCCAACGGAGGAGAGGGAGGACGTTTCTGCATGATGATGTTATCTGCTCCTCCTCCTCGCAACTCGTGGTGTTTGTGTTGTTTTTTGTCTGTTGTGGTCGGCCCTCGTGAGGTTCCCGCCAAGTGGAAGGTAGTGCTCTAAGTGCATACTTATCGTAGATACGTAGGAATAAGTTAATACTTGTCTACTTCTGCGCAAGCAAGAAAAAGCCGAAGAGACCACAATCACTCGTCAATCGAGAGCGGGCCAAAATGTCATCGACGCCGCTGGCCCAGCCACGAGAGCCATAAAGATTAACCAAGAACTGGAAATTTGAGACGGGAGTTTGGGGAGCGAATCATGAATCCAATGATCATGTCCGCAACGATCAGGACGCGCCGAAGAGCAGTTTCGTTTTATTTGCCCTGCAGATATTTCACCAGTTTGATCGGCACAGTTGATAATTCAGTCACTATTGGTGATGTTACAGTGAATAATCCTCCTAGAGGAGATTCTCCGCACCTTATCCCCCCCCTCCTAAGACTCAGCGGATTCCACGAAGTGAACGCCAGCTTACCTCCTTGTCATGTCTCTCATTTACGTTGGATGATGCAAAAGGATTTGGTTCTTGGTCAGGATTTTCTTTTGTTGGGAACGCCGAACCTTGCGAGAGAAAGGTAAAAAATGACATTCCGTGAATGGGTCCTCCTTTAGATTGAATGTGCTGCAAATGGACACTAGTTTACTTAAAACAATCATATATTCTTCTCGCCAATTTAGGAGACAGCTCCTGCTTCTATATGCGACTTTACTTGGTAGGGAGATTGAATGGGTTTCAATAACCAGAGATACGTCAGAAGCTGACCTCAAGCAGCGAAAAGAAGTTTCCAACAACAGGACAAGATATGTCAATCAAGCACCTGTGAGGGCGGCATTGAATGGACGCCTGCTAATTCTTGATGGGCTTGAGAAGGCGGAAAGAAAGTGAGTTCGACTAGTTCACTGGTTATCTCATCGGCATCTTTCTCGTCACTCACTCTCCTTCCCGCATTGATGATGTGATTTGCTTGAAGTGTATTGCCAACTCTGAACAATCTATTAGAGAATAGAGAACTCCCTCTGGATGATGGAAGTATGCTTGTTTCGCCAGATGTGTTCGCAGCACACGGATTAGGGATAGCTGTGCACAAAAATTTTCGAGTTGCTGCATTAGCGAGTTTGTCGGTTGGAGAGAGTACAACGTTGGATCCTCCCCTGCGTTCTAGATTTCAAGCACGTTTAGTTAGCCCAGTCTCTGTTGGGGACATGCTGGTAAATGCTAGTGCAAGATCCACCGGGATATTGAGCACAACACAATTGAAAGATATTGTACAGTTGGCGGCAGGAGAATCGCCTCACGGGGTGAGCTTGGAATCAGTTCATGATTCTGTCAAATATCTTGAGAGGCATCAACAAAGCATCACATCTGTCGCCGCATTGAATGCACATGGCATTAATACAACAGGAGAAATGATTGGAATTGATGATATAAAAGACCCGCTTCGGTTTAATGAAAATGATCGAGGCAACAATAATATGCTCAATTTTGTAGAGACAGAAACAACGAAAGCTGTTCAAGACCTGATTGTTGCAGCATTTGAATCTGGAAAGAGAGCTGTTGCTGTCGTTGGCCCTAAAGGCTGTTATAAATCAGCCATTGCTAGAAACCTTGCACATTCCTCGGGCGAAAAGGTTGAATTAATGAGTCTCCACCCTGATATTACAGATCGAGATTTACTCATGGCTCGGGGTACATGTAAGGAATCAGGGAACACTATATGGAGAGAGACCCCGCTTACGAGAGCAGCAAGAGAGGGTGGCTGGGTGATTTTAGATGGTATCGACAGGCTTCGATCCGATACTCTAACTTCACTCGCGTTGTTGATGGAGAGTTTGGCAATCTTGCCAGATGGTTCACGATTTCGGGTCAGTGATAGGTTTCGATGCATTGCGATTGGACATCCGCCAAGGGAAAAGTCTTGGATCACTCCAGAAGTTAGAGATATGTTTCACTGGGTTCGAGCAACACCATTACCAAGGAAGGAACTACAGCAACTTTTGACGACGATGTTTCCCGATTTGAAGAAAGAAATACTCAACAAAATACTTAACCTGCAAGAACGATTAGAAGAGATAGTTGTTGACAACGTCGGCGATACAGAATCTATGCGGCTAACTCTTCGAAGGTTGAAACATATTTGCCGGCGAGCAGAGCAGAGGCCAAGTGAGCTTGGTCGTATCGTTCACAGCACGTTGATGACGGGTTTCTTGCCAGATTGGGAGAGAGGAATAGTCGAGGAATGTGTCTCCAAGTGTGGTATTGATGTGACAGATACTACAGAACGGGATCTTGGCTCCTTTGATCATTTGCTGACAAAGTACAAAAGAAAATCTTCAAACCCACTTTTGGTGCCGAACCCTAGATTCGAAGAAAGCCCCGGACAAGCTAAAGTGATGAGGGATATTTTAGAAGCCCACAGTGTTGGAGAAAAAGCACTGTTGATCTGCGGATATCAGGGTGTCGGAAAGAACAAGATTGTTGATCATCTTCTGAAAAGCCTCAACTGTGAACGAGAATATCTACAGCTCCATCGAGATACAACAGTCCAATCGCTATTGCTTTCTCCTTCGGTGGAAGATGGTAGAGTCGTTTATCATGATTCTCCTCTCGTACGGGCGGCAAAATTTGGCCGTATTCTCGTCTTGGATGAGGCAGATAAAGCACCAGTTGAGGTCGTTGCTTTATTGAAAGGCTTGATTGAAGATGGGCAGCTTTCGCTACCAGATGGCCGCATGCTTCACTATGGAGAGAACATTTCCAACCCCGATATCATTTCAATACACGAAGATTTTTCCATTTGGGCGTTGGTCAACCCTGCGACTTACCCCTTTCACGGGAACGATTTGTCGAAGGAAATGTCAGATGTATTTTCTTGCCACACTGTCCCTCCAATGGACATCGAGTCTCATAAACGTATCCTGCGTAGCTATGGTGACAATGTGCCTCCTAAGCTGATTGATAAGATTGTGAAGATTTGGGAAGACTTGAGAGTTGCTCAGCAAGATGGATCTATGACATATCCTTTCAGCATTCGTGAATCTGTGAATGTGATCAAGCATTTGAACTCATTCCCCAACGATGGTATAGAAGACGCAATTGAGAATGTGATCTCATTTGATCGGCTTGACCGAGCACTGTCAAAACATTTAGATGACGTCTTCGGCGTGCATGGCATTTTTTTTTCTCATGCCAATGTCGCGAAAAAATTACGCGGACGACCTGAGGGTGGTGTATCAACACCTAAGACAAGGGCTTCAGAACCCAAACATGGCAAAATTGATCCCCAAAATGAACCGCATGTTGGTAAGTAACAATGAAAACTATTGGTTTGAATACGTGCCTCTGTCAATCACAATCCTTTTGAAATATTATTCATCTTTAATATAGGTGGAAACACCTGGGCCGGTAAGTAACAATAAAAACATTGGTTTGTTATGCACGTCGTTGTCATTCACAATCCATTCGATACATAATGTATCTTTAACATAGGTGGTACTGGCGGGTCTGACACCGCAGGTAAGATTTTTGCGAGTTTGTAAAGACGTTCATTCATAAAACCCGCGCCATCTAATCCATGACCACATCCATAATTTGATATTTTCAGGACTAGGAGGACGGGGCGGACCATACCGTTTAGACTTGGGGCATCCTGTGCATCAAATCTCCGACGCGATGAAAGCGGAAGTATCGGAGGAGGCAGCACGAAGGGCGAGGGAGATGGCGGCAGCAGCACTGAAAAACAAGCTGAAGGAGCTTGATATGGGAAAACTTGACTGGAAGCGCTATAACAACCTTCGAGCTCAAGTAGAAGAGCAGATTTCGCAACTGACAAGTCATCTAAAGGACTTAAAGACACGAAGTGTGGAGCGTGTTTGGATGAAAAAGCAAACATCTGGAGAACTGGATGAAAACAGAATAGTCGACGCACTAGCAGGTGAACGGGACGTGTTCAAGCGTCGTGGAAAGCCGAGCGATGCATATGCCAACAATCCTATCACGATAAAACTGATTGTTGACATATCGGCATCCATGTATCGATTTAATGGGTATGACCAACGGCTCGAACGTTTGCTGGAGGCAACATTAATGATGATGGACAGCTTGCGCGACGATAAGAGGTTCAAGTTTCACATCATTGGTCATAATGGCTCCTCGGCAAAAATCCCGTTAGTAAATCCGCAGATGGCATTGGATGAGGCGACACAACTACGAGTCTTGGAGTGCATGGTCGCTAACACTCAATATACCTACGCTGGAGACAATACGGTAGACGCAATCGCCCTTGCCGTTGCCGAGGCCACGATGGGAGAGTTGATCATCATGATATCAGATGCGAATCTTGAGAGGTATGCTATCACCATCGATGATTTGGCGCCTTTGCAGTCCCCCAACGTCCACGCTCATTTGATATTCATCGGTTCGTTGGGCGATGAGGCAGCCGAATTGGCAAGCATCATTCCAAACAAGCGCGCTCAGGTATGCTTCCAAAGCTCTCAATTGCCGCTCATTCTCAAGAAGATAGTGACCAATGCACTGAAATGATCGTAACATGACAAAACTGAACAAACGTTCACGTTCACTCACTCGTCTTACTTGAACCTTTGTATGAAGACGGTCTTGTTTCCCTCAATTGTGTTACCACAATAGTCGTCCAGCGAAATGGTCCTTGGATATTGTTACATCAAAACACGAGTACAAGTGCCCGAGCCGGTCGAGCAAAACCCTAAAATAATTATCCCTGCCTTTTAGTGAGTTCTCTCTATGTTTTGTATTTTCCCAGAAAACTGTAGGTCTCGTTGCACAGCATATTGGACTCATGCCTTTTCTGAGCGTTTGCATATTGTGCGAGGGAGCTGTTAGCGTGATCAGCACATTCGTCATCGGTTTCAAGCACATCGATATTTCACAAATGAAACATAAATCATCATTCGCAATAAAATAACCGGCCCTCTTTCGTCGTGCTTGCGGCATTCACCTCCCCAATCATCAATTTTCGATCCAATTGGAAAGGTGCGATGGAACGATCCCGAGGTTTGCCACCACCAGCCCCTCGAAAAATATCGTCACTCTCCCCCACCCCCACACCCTCTGCCTCCCGCCGCCAACGGGCAGACCAAGCCTCGACACTCGTCCGAGCCGTCGAGATGACGCACGATCGTCCTCCAGGTGAGATTGATCCTCTCCCCCCGACATCCCTCATGATCGACGTACGTCCGATCGTCGTCGTCGCCCGGCCACACCGAATGGAGGTAGTGCCTCTGGAACATGCCCTCCATGGTGACGAGGTCGCCGTGTCGCAACGTGATCCCGGCGACGACGCCGCCCATCGTCGTCGTCCCCGCCTTGCGTCGTTTGACCTGAAACAATCGCTCCCCCGAACGTCGTCCGACGTCCTCGTCGTCGCCACCGTCGTCTTCGCGACGATCGCAGAGCGAGAGGGAGACGATGCGAGTTGGTCGATTCGTGCCGTCGAACAGGAACTCGTCGTCGGCGTGGTATCCGATCCCGCCCCCCCGGGGATAATAATTCAAATTGACGGAATTGAATTCGCCCTCGCCACCTCCTCCTCCTCCTCCTCCTACGATCCTCGAAACCTCCGACGTTATCTCGCGCAGGACGCCTATCATCCTCGGACACGACACGAGTCGTTGCCAGTTGTCGGAGTACCCGTACTCGCATTCGCACCCGACGTCGAACACGGACCACGCGGTCTTCCTAAGTAATGGTCGGCCCGCGTGCGACGCGTCCGTCCACGCGGAATCGCGCGGCTCGTCGACGTATGATGATGGGTGGAGGGCGCGGTACCAATCGTCGAGGCGGGACGACGGGAGCGCGGCGGGATAGTCGTAGTCGTAGTCGTAGTCGTCGTCGTCGGAGGCTGCATGCGGGAGGTGGTACGAGTAGCAGGACAGCTCGACGTCCTCGACGAAGGGCCGCCACCTTCGCGGACCGAGGGGACTGACGTTCGGGGTCAAGACGATGGGGGCGGTCTCGGTGGCTGCCGTTGCCGACATTCGTGAAACGAGGATCTGTGCAGCCGGCTGGCGGTCAATATTTTTCAGCACGGCCTCTGGGTCTCTCATTCGCGTCCCGCCTTTTCTGGCCACTGCGGCAAAATTCTGGCGCAAAATTTTGGTGCACTTAACCACCGACGTCGACCATTAGATGTGAGGAGGTAAAATAATCATCATGAGCACCATTATAGACATAGAGAGCTTCATAGCGGGATTCGCCTACGGCGGCACAACGGTCCTGGTCGGTCAGCCAATGGACACACTGAAGACGCTGGTCCAGGTCCGAGGCGGAGGCGGTGGCGCCCCCCCCCCCTCCCTAGTGCGCACCGCGAGGGATCTCTACGCCTCCTCCGGCGTACGGGGATTCTACCGCGGCGGCACCGCGCTCTTCCTCGGGGGAGGTCTGATGCGATCGGCTCAATTCGGGGTGAACAAGTCGGTCTTGCACGAATTGGAGCGCCGGCACGGACGGACGGATGCGAGGGATTACTGGCTCGGGTGCGTGAACCCGCACGTCGTGGCCGCCGGATGGGCGGGGGGGATAAGTCGAGGCCTAGTCGAGGGGCCGTTCGAGATGGTCAAGGTTCGACGGCAGGTCGTATCTGGATGGCGAGCGGGCGACGTATTCCGGGGATTCGGGACGACGTTATTTCGGAATTCGTTCCTCTTCTCGAGCTTCGTGATATACATGGACATATTCAAGATGCAGGTGATGGAGAAGCGCGGATACGACGTGGCCGCGGGGATACAGGCGGGCATATGCGCCAACATGGCGTGGTTGACTATATGGCCCTTGGACGTTGTCAAGACGAGACGGCAGAGCGGCAAGTACGACGGCAGGAGCCTCGGTTGGCTTTTGGGGGACGCTTTCAGGAAGGGTGACATGTTCAGGGGTTTGTCGATGGGAATGCTCCGGAGTTTCGTGGCCAACGGCATCAGCATGGAGGTTTATAAGTGGGTAGAGACGGAACTCAGAATTCGTTTCAGGGAAAGGTCGTGACTTGCTACGGTCAAGGATGGCCATAGAAGAAACAATGAGATTTGACTTATGAAGGGGAGTGGGGGGTGTGGGGCAATTAATGGGTGAAAAGCTGTCAACATGAATGTATAAACTTTTACTTCCATGACACATGACTTAATTCAAATCCAACTTTCAATCAATATCTTCAATATCTTGGGAATTTCTCCGTTGATGTTTGGTCATATTCGATGCAGCCTCGATTATACCTGACCAATTTCTATTATCGTAGCTGCTGGAGGCGGTAGTGCCACTCCCATTGTTGTCAGCCCCAGTGGAATTGGTAGTCGTGGTGCCACCTTCGCTCGACCTAGAAGTGGAAGAGTAATCATCATTATCATTCGTGAACTGATCGGTAATACTGTCTCTGGCCGTGCTCGATAGATCGGATGGGTCGGTGGCCGCCGAACGACCATGTTCTGAGTTTGAGATGCCTTCGATACTCTCATCGTCCATGGAGTCGTTGTCCGACCTTCCAGTGCTTCGTGCTTCCCTCTTTGCACTGCGCTGGACCGCCGCGCGGGCGCGTTGTGCGATCGACTTCTCCTGCATCGCCCTGAGTGTTTCGATCAGCTCCTGTTCTCGCCCGTTAAACTGTATGAGAATATCATCGACGTTGGAAAGCTCGTCGGGGACCACCCGGCGAACGAGAGCTTCCACCTCCGCTCTATATGCATTACTTCGTCGCCTTTCTGTCGACGACGTACTGATTGTTTTTATCCCGCTGCCCGAAGATGCTCTAGAGCGGGAACGGGTGGCGATGCTTTCACCAGCAATGACATCGAGATTATTTGAATCATGTGAGGATACGCTGGAGTGGCTGGAATTGGAGTAAGCAGCGCTTTCATCTGCCGTCTCGACGCTTGCAGACTCCACGTCGGATTCCGCAACTCTACTAGGGGGAGAGTTCCTGTCAGGACGACGAAGTGGTCGTCTAAGTTGCTCCTCGGCCTCATCGGCCTCTTCTACATATCGAGCAGCAACGGCCACCACTCCCTTTTTTATCAAATAAGCGACGAAGCGTTGGTCTGTCAGCAAGTGGGGTGTGCGAGTATCGAAACATGCAGTGGAAAATACTCACATCCCAATTTCCAGATTCTACCAATCGATCTATCTCGGCGTTACGAGCAACATCTGAATCTACCGTTTGAGTCTGCAGAATATAGATTTTATCAATAGCGTTGGTGAGTCCGAAAGTAGGGTACGAATAATGAAAAAATGCAGTGGACTCACACCAAGGCTCCCTGAATCACCCTGATATCTCTCGGGCGTTTCAGCCGACTTCACCCCATAAGAGATTCGATCAGACGAATCACTATTACTCGCATCATCTTCAAAGTATGATTCTGCGTTCGAATCGCTCTCATCGTCGTCCTCTTCCCTACGCGCTCCCGCGCTCAAATCGGACGAGGCGAGAATGGCCGCAGTGGCGCCTACAGCTTCCCAGTCCCCCATCTCGATGGCGTCTTCGATGTCGCTGCTTTCCGGGGTGGAGTCGGCCATTAGCTTCTTCTCGACCGATGGAGCCGATGACGACGTAGAAGAGTCGTTACTATCGTGTAAGCCATTGTTTATTGGATGCATGGTTACGCTGCAATCATGGAGGTAGCATATCAATACAGCAAAATTGTCAGACCAACGAGATACGAAAGGGTATAGAATGTTGCCTTTTTGTCTTACCCAGACTGATTCAGAAAATTCATCGACGTCTCAGCCGATCTTGAATCGACCGAGGATTCGCCGTCGCTGGAGTCCCATCCAGAGGAGCCCGCCGAGGATTCGTCGTCGGTGGGCGTGGCGGACCCCCTGCCCACGTCCCTGGCGGAGTCCACGCTCCCGCTGTGGCTCAATTCCGATTCTCGCTCGAATGCGGCGGCTGCGCGGGCGACGTTGCGCTTGGCGCGACTGTCGCGAGGCGAGTTCGGATCGTCCCTCAGGCCCTTGGACGAGGGGCGAACGTCGTCGACGTCGCCCACCGAGGTCGTCCCGGCCCCCGAAGCGCTGCTCCGGTAATTCGAGCTCCCGCGGGATACATCATCGGCGCTACTCCCGGTGGACGAGGTCGAGGTATAGTCACTACTGCTGCTCCCCGAGAACGACGCCATCGACGACGAGTCGCTGTCGCTCTCCGCCGAGGATATCTGGTCGCGGGAGGAGGAGGCCTCGCTGCCGCCACCGCCGTCCACCCGCCCCTTCAAATCATGGTCGAAATCAGGCGTCGAGTAACTCTCGCGACCGTCCCTCCCGGTGGTACCATCCCTCCCATCAGATTTATCATCGGCGGCGCCGCGACGACGACGGTAAACGAAGACACCGATGATCCCGACGAACGCGACTCCGATGCACACCCCCGCCGCGATGCCGGCGACGTTGGATCCCCCCCCCCCCTCCTTTCCTCCTCCTTCTCCTCCTTCTTCTTTCTCCGCTTCTTTGAGGAAACCGTCAACATCAAAAGTGTCTTCCGCGGAAGATTCGACCGTCGACGTGACATAGCCGTCGGGAGTCGCGGAATAGATCGCCCGGAACTGGAGCTTCGTCGACGCGGGGACGATGAGGTCGTGGAATACCCCGTTCGTGACGTCTACCTCGAATTGGTCCTCGAAGTACACGATAGTATCCGTTCGATCGGACCCGATGGGCTCGCCAACGAATTCTATCGTTACGTTGGTCGTGACCTCGATGCAGTGATCGGAGTCCAGTTGTAGCTCGACCGCGATTTCCTCGCTGCATTCTGCGTAGTGCGATTAGTTTCGCATCGCGATTTATGAACGAAAGGGGGCGAGAAGGGGTAGTTTTTGGCATTTACCGAACGTCAATCGTCATGAAATTCCAAGGAGTACTATACGAAAAAAGAATAGCGCGTCGTTCGTCACTCACCGACGTCGACGACGTCCATCAGGGAGACGCCGTCCTCCTCCACCGAGGGTTTGGGATATACCAACAGTCCCCGGCGACCGCCGCTCTCCCGTCGTCGACCTCTCAACGACCACGACCCCCCATACGCCCTCCTCCCCTCCCGCCCCCCCCCGCCGTTCAATTCTCCCGCCGTCATCGCGGCCCACGCGGACATGGCCCCGAGGAGCTCGGACCTGTGGACGCCGTTCGGATCGTTCAATCCCCCCGAGGTGATCTCGTTCGATACCGCCGCGCGGTACGTCAGCGCTACAACCTCCTCCCCCGACGAGAACCTCCCGCCCGTAGACGGGGCGGGCGTCGGGACCTCCTCCTCCTCCTCCTCCTCCTCCTCCTCCTCCTCGTCCCCCTCCTCCTCGTCCCCCCCCCCCTCCTCCTGCTGCTGCTGCTGCTGCTCAAGCTCCGCGTCGATCGCGTCCTGCGCCCCGTCGCACAGCTCGAAGAGGTAAACCACGTCCTGCGGATTACTCGCGTCGTCGTCGTCCCTAGTCCCGGAAGTGTACAGGTACGCCTCCTCGCACGCGACGAACGCCCCCCCGCAGGCCACGTCGTAGAACACGCCCCGTATCGACGACGGCAGGTCGTCGAATTCCGTCACGGGGAAGTATCCCCACCCCTGCGACCCCTCGTCGTATCGGAACGCGGTCAGCGCCCCGCCGTCCCCCCCGGCGAGCTCGTTCACGAAGTCGACGTACCCGTCCCTGTCGACCCGCCCCGACCCGTCGGACATCTCGGCGTTCCGTAGCGCGGCGTAGCACGCGTCGGTCGTAGTTACCCCCCCGAAGGATATACCGGCGTCGACGACCACGACCACCACGCCCGGCGACGCGAGCATCGTCGATGCGACGACGCACGCGATCGGCGCGAGGTGGCATAGGAACGACGACGACATCGACGACGACATCGCGACTGCCGCTGCGCCTTCGGGCGTCCTTCTTCTCCTTCGTGTCGACGTCCGAGTCGTCGACGACATCGTTCCGCGACGATGTCGATCGCCGCGTTTATGTCCCGCCATTCGTCGTTTCGTTGTTGCAATATTGGGCGGGGGGATTGATTATATTGTTATTGTCGTTTTTGCTCGATACTCTACCACCCGATCGCCTTTTGTCTGGTGATAATATTAGCAAGACCCGGCTCCCTAAGTCCGGTTTGACAAGACCAAGGTCCTCCCGCTGGCATCGTAGATACCATATTTTGTGTGGGTGTCTAGGTGTTGAGTTGAGTTGGGGGGGGGGGG
>JALLAZ010000250.1:0-18450 GCA_036939755.1 Stephanodiscus triporus
ACTAAAAAAAAGGCCAAAAATACAACCACGATTAGCTTTATCTCCTCAAATAAATAAGTTTTCCAAAAAAGTCCTACGTTAATGAGATCCCCGAGGTAATTTTGAATTTTTGCTACTTGGAGCATATCTGTGCGACGAAAATTACAAAAGTTATGGATTTGTAATCCATACTTTTCACTAATGCTGGTATAACACACGATCAAAAACAACAATTTTCAGAAAGCATGTACTATAGAGGGATGGCTGGCGCGCAATTTGGCTTAGTCTATTATTCCTACGTACCCTCTTTTGTCTGATATGTTTTGGCGCACCTTCATTTTACCGCAAAATTTTGTACTAGAACCTGTGTATGGATTGTACAGAGTGCTGCCATGTTTCACAATAACTCATGAGATTCTCTCACAAATTCATTGTCGTCTCACCATGATCTACAACAAAGGTGGTAAGAGTCGCGCTCGTGAGGCGAAGAGAGTTGCCGGTCTTGTTATGCCTCATCGCAGATACTCCCATCGTGAGAAGGCCCTCGTCCTGAGAAAAAATCTCCCTTGCTCATGCAGCGAATGAACTCAATGTCCCTTTGAGTTCTATCTACCACTGGTGTGCTGACACCAAGCTTCCCGATTTGTCCACCAATTCAGGTGATGTCGCTGAGAAGACCCAGAATCATAAAGGCCCTGAAGGTTTCCTTGATGACATCAAGGAGGAGCTCATTGAGTTCATCACTGAGTGGAGGGACAGGGGTCTTCCTTTGAGTCGTTTTGCTGTCCTCCAGAAGGCGACTCAGCACAAGCCGGCCTTTGTCGATAAATCTCTTCCTGCCCGCTACATGTGCATTAGTCATTTTCTGCGCCAGAACAACATGGTGCATCAAATCGCAACTCACACGTCACAGAAGCCTCCCGAGGCTGCATGTGAGGATGCTAGATCCTACATACAGATTGTCGTCCCCATGTGTGTGGGTCGTACACATGACCCCAGGTGACCATCAACGTCGTGGACCAGATGAACCAATTCTATGGTTCGTCCCCCAAGTCGACCATCAATGTTTTCGGACAGCGAACCATCAACATGCGCAAGGGTGCGGAGGAAAGCAAAAGCTGCACCATAGCATGATGGCCGCTGGCCAGTTCCTCTGGCCCTTAATCGTCTACAAGGGTGCAAAGGGGGGGACAATGGACAAGTGTGAATTGCCCCAGCATCCCCAAGGTGCTGTCTACACTGTCCAGAACAAGGCCTGGTTCAACGAAGCGGTGATGCTCCATTGGGTGGTGAATGTCCTTGCACCATACATTGCGACGGCACCCGTCGGCATCATTCCTATCCTTTTTCTGGACTCATTTTGGTTCCATATGCTTGGCAGTGTTGCCAATGCAATCCAAAGTCTTGGCGTTCAGGCAGAGTTTATCCCTGGCAGTTGCACCGGACTTGTGCAGCCAATTGACGTCGGGATAAACAAGCCATTCAAGGCAAATATGACAAAGATCTACACCACTTGGTTGTTGGCACAAGACCCCAACCAACCCATCCGCGCGGCGAAGTGAGAAGACATGTCGGGCTGGATTATCAACGCGGTGGGGGCAATCACTGAGGATATCGTCAAAAACGCGTGGCGTAAGAAAGGGTACTCATATTACGAGTAGTCACCCCTTATTCGTCTTATTTGTTTTCATCGATTAATTATAATGTGATTGAATTAAGAGTATTCTGTTTAATGTTTGGAATAATCATAATGTGATTGAATTAAGAAGAGTATTATGTATTCTTTTTGGAATAATTCTACTTGCATTAAGAGTATTCTTTATTATTTTATGTCCTTACGGCAAACATATCCCTCATCCCCAAAATTGTTGCGACACAACAGCCAAAGTTGCGATGGTATTTGTGCCGCTTTGCGACACAATCGCAGACAGTGCTATCGCTGGAGTAAACCTCCACCATGCATGCGCACAGACCATCGTAATGGTCCGCACGGAAAGAAAGATGCTTGGGTAAGTACCCAACCTTGCAAGTGTGGAGTCCCTCCTTGAGGTAATACACCTCGAGGACGTCCTCATCCTCGCCATCCTGCCATGCAAACCTTGTCTTCTGTAAGCAGACATGGCTTCCAACACGGAGCAACGCCATACCGCAACAAGTGTGGTCACCACACGAGCGGCCACGCTGGAACTTGGTCGTCCCCACAACCTCAACCTGCAATCTGACCAAATTTGGGTCCTACAGAAACCCATGAGACTCCACCACATCCAGAACGGGGTCAACACAACGTTTTTTCTCTAAAAACAGCTCCGATGCACAATCCTGAGTGGCAGTCCACTTGGCACCACCAGAAACCTTCCCTTTCACGCCTTCTTCATTTCCCTCGCCATCTAGAACCACTGCCTCGACTCCTCCCATCTTCGTACTCCCCACAATAGCGTCCCCCATCTCCCCGGTGTCCTTCCCCGCCGCCACTTCCCCCACCGCCGCTTCCCCGCTGCATCCTCCCCCCTCCGCACCCGCCGCCTCATAACCCGGATCGCCGCGCTCAAGCGCAAGGTGCCAAGGACACCACTCATTGCACATTGGGCATGGGCCCTTGCCATTATGTAGGTGCATGTTCTGCACTTGAATAGCATCGCGGTGTTATTCACTCTCTGAAATTGCGCACGCAAAAAAAATTGGATTATTTCTTACATCTGACTAAATACAGGAGTATCACATACCGTTGGAAAGCTCTTAGTTACGCGGAAACGAATATGCTGTTCAAACACCCAATGAGAGAGAAATGAGAAGTGGGGATGTATGTATGATCCGCCTTTCGCGTGATTCTCTTACCTCGCGTTTCTCTTAGTCCGCGCGTTATACTGAAATACCTATTCACACAAGCTATTGCTGACTAAATTTGCGGAAGACGATGACTAATGTATAGAGGATGAAAAGATGTAATGGTATGTATCAAGAACATTGCTTTTTGAAATGTGGGATTCTCGGATGAAATTTCATAATTCTTTTACTCTACGAAGATATTGACAGGTATCGCAAGAGCAAAATGTTGGTGGTATCTACAGAGGAACACAAGGAGAAATGCGTTCTTTAAGAGTTGTGAAAAAAGAGCAGCATCAGGAAGCTCAATGCTGTAGCGGGTAAAAATGCTCGAATTGTAAGTTCAGCATTAAATAACGAGAATCCGTGGGGGTCTCGTTTCACCTCACCACCCCACAACTCCCACCGAATCAACCTTCCCTCCATAAGCGTTGTTTTTATCTACCCTTCTTCACCTCAAAAATTCCAAGTCGTCATCATTTAGCGTCTTCCTCTTCTTATTCTTCAGCAGGCTCTCGTACTTCCCCCCCGTGTACTCCGCCCCCAATTGCGTCAGCGAGTTGTACGCCACCTTCAGGTCCTTCTCGTACAGCAGCGGCTTCGCGCCGTATTTCGTCACCCAACTCTGGGCAGTTGGCAAGTCCTTCGACAGCAGCAGTCCTGCGATCCAGCCGTACTGAGTCGTGGCCGACGTGGTCCTTGCGAGGTTCTTTAGAGCCGAGCTAAGCTCTGGTTTCTCCTTCGACACCCTCTTCCCGAACTTGTCGTCGGCGCCGCCGAAGGTGTCGGCGATGTACCACCCGTCGTCGCCGCTGACAGTGTAGCTCTCCTCCCCGTCGTCTTGCGCGCCGTCCTTCGCGAGCTCGTTCGCGATGTCCTCGTCGCTCAACGCCTTGAATTCTGACATCCGTCCCATCTTCCCCGCCTCCCTGAACTTCGGCTTGCTGTTCGCCTTCCAATCCCCCGCCGGCGTGGCCTTCTCGATGGAGTCGATCGATAGCAGGCATCCGAGGAGCGCCGTCATCTCGCGCTCGGTGAGTCCCGACGTGCGGAAGGCGTCGTACACGACGGAGTTGTCGACCTCTCCCGTCAGTAGGTTCAGCGGGGGCATGGTCGACGGCACCGGCGCCTTGGCCGACGCCTCCGTCCTCCCTAGCTGGGTGGGCAGCACCGGACCGCCCACGGCAGCGACCGCCTCGGCCCCCGCCAACGCCACGGCGTCGGCGATGGTGATGCTCGATAGCCTCTTCAGGTTCTTCTTCGCCTCGAGGAGGACGTCCGCGCACTCCCTCAGAGCCGCTGCGTGCGGACTCGCGTCCTTGGTCGCCAACACCGCCTTGATGACGCTCCCGTCCGGCCCGCCCTCGTTTGATTCGACGTCGTACGACAGCGAGTCCAGCAGCGCCAATTCGAGGAAGTAGGGGGTCAGGCTGGGTTTCTGCAGGAGGGCTCGACGGACCGACTCCCGCAGGGAGTCCACGGCCGACACTCGCAGCTCCTGATCGCCGTACATGGCCGGGTCGAGGTAGACCCTGGCGGAGACGGGGGACGGGAACGTCGCGGAGGACGCGACGAGGCCGGCGAGGGTCAGGGCGGAGTCGGCGAGGAAGGCGCGGCGATCTCGGTCTTTGCCGTTTTTGTTGTCATTGTCGTCGTCGTCGTCGTCGTTCCTTCGGCCCATGGAGAGGGGGGAGGAGGACGAGGACGACGATGATGGGGACAGTGGATGGGAAACGACCGCTCGCGACGCGATGGGGAGGCTGCCTGAGAAGCCATCGACGAGGATGGCCGAGCAACATGTCGTCACGAGGACGGCGACGCTAGTGGCGCGGAAGGATGTCATGGCTTCGCCCCTTAACCTCTCACGGTGCTGTACAAATTGTTGTGATTTTGGTTAGGCGCACCAAGTGACGTCACTAGGTATCCACAATTCTGCTTTTTTAGATGTCTGTGAGTCAGGGAGTCTGCCATCAACCCGGAAAGATGACTGGAAAAGATCTCAGCTGCTACAGGCCCCACGTTTTAGGAATTCCTTTCTTCTGAGAGATCCAAATTAAACAAAAACGGGGCCTACAGTGCACGTACGTGTTCGTTCGGTTCAAACTTCAAATTCTCTGTGTTCTTGCCCCAAGTGCGTGGGTCCGGGTGTCAGCCAGACATAGGATCGTCACGGTGCGGGGAATCCGAGCTGAAAGATGAGACCATAAATCACAAATTCTACTTCTCCCTGAAGCAAAACACAACCATGGCAAGTAAACACGCACTGAGGGCTTCCTCCAAATTCACACCGTCGTCCGCCTTTCATGGACCTGTAGAAACTGTCGATGATGCAGCGTCGTGCCGTCGGGAGTTTCGTTTTTTTTGTGAGAGAGGTCCTTCCCCTTCCGGGCTTTCGTCGGACGCCGCGCGGTGCAGAGGACCTTCTCCCGCCCCCATTTTCGTTTCGAACGGACTCGTCCCCTGCTCGTGATGGATCGCGACAAGGCCATGGACGCCTCGTTATCCTGCTCTTTTCGCGTTTCATCTATCCCCGTTGATTGTTTGACTGACATCGGTCCTTTCACTCTCTCACTCTATCTATCCCATCCCATCGGCTCGACAGTTGACCAAGATCATCGCCGTCGCCCTCGTGGCATCCGCATCCGCCTTCGTCCCCGCCCAGAACGCCCGGGTGCCCACCAAGCTCAACTTCGAATACGGCGAGTACGACGGCAAGCTCTACGACCAGGACTCCAAGAAGGACCTCTACAACAAGTGGGACCCCAACTCCCCCCGCTCCACCCGCAACTTCAACCCCTTCGAGACCTACAAGGGAAACTCCTGCGACGCCTCCGGAATCTACCCCGGCGAGCCCCGCTACAAGGATCCCATCCGCGGCGACGTCAGCTTCGCGATCATGATGGCCGAGAAGGCCGACGCCGAGGCGAGGGCGGCGAGTCCCAAGGCCGGGGAGGTTCCCGGATGCCCCGGATGCAAGAACTAAAACACGAAAAATGGCCGTTTCGAGTCTCAAAAGGAAGTTGTTGTACCTCTAACCCGAATGTGACATTTGCGACGCATATAATTTGAAAGAGTCATCGAATGATGATATGTTGTACAATAGATACCGCACTCATTAATCGCTTTAAAATTTAATCGTCCATTTATTTCTCGGAAATGAAAGTTCAAACAGTATTCGGGTGTAAACTTCTCTATTGTATTCTTAATCAATTCCTAGCTATTTCTGTCTGTGTTCGCCATGCCACATCAAAGCTTCGATCATGGCCTCAACTTGTTCGTCCCTTCAGGCATAAGTTTCCTACTTATTTTTTTTGCAACCCCCATTGACCTAACAAGCTCACCTTATCTGGTTGGGTCAAAACGAGTACCCTGCCCGGCTGGGTCAACCAAACGAGCTCGAACTTGTCGGGGTGACACTTGCTTCATGTACCCTCTAGAGAATTGGTCAGAGTTACGACAAGAGCTGGCCACAGCCTGGCATCGGGCCATTGCCTTAATTGACATCCATAATCAGCAATGGTGCTGTCGCCTGACAAACAGGAAACAAATTACCATGTACCACTTTCAACAACTTTTACAAGATTTTCAGGGCAGACAAACTAGTATTGTCTTTCATTTATTCCCAAATTACCTGCCTGGGTTTTGGGATTCCAACCCAGTAAACACTCAATCACAATCTTCATGAGATGGTGGTATGCAATAATTGAACACGCCCCTGGATATGCAAGTCTCTTCCTTTTCCTTAAATTGCAATCCATGATACAATTGTTAAGAAGTTCTTCCTTTGTAGGATCCTCAAGGTATGGCAATACATGCTCATTGTTCGCATCTGCAAAAAAAATCACACAAAACATTACTTCACCACAAGGAGTAACAGTCAGAAGTATTGATGAATTCCCCCAAATATCATCATGAGCAAAATGTTGTCATCTATGAAATTTGGCAGCCTCCTTTGTGTACCCGCTTGGTTGACAGGAAGCACTAATGTCAATAAATGTGCACCACCAGCACCACGGGCTGTCCTACCACTTTCTTTGGCTTGTGTAGCATTCATTAACTCATCAATACTCATCACGGAAATCTTGTCTGCAAGTGATGTTCCATTTGATGAAGCTCGAAATTTAATCATTGCCATTTGGTAGTTCAAGTAAAGACTGTTTTAATTGAAATTACTCGTACAGATTTTGAGAGGACGAAAACTTTGTCTGGACAGACCATGATTTGAGGTCACAACGTTCGTAAGCAGAGCTTGGTAACTTCTCAGCGATTGAATTTGAGCATAAATAGCCAATGCCATGGTGTCACCTGACATATTTAGTGTCGGAAAGGTATCTGAAACTTCTTAACGCTTTATATCGATTTATGATTGTGAAGTTGGTTGGAGATCAAAGGAAACAGCAGTGGTTCTGTCAAGCGACAACGAATGCAGCAATGGCAGCAGGGGGGGTTATGGGAATCGCAACTGATTCTTTTCAACTTCCTCCAGCATACTCCATCCTCTCCGATTGTTTGGTTGGAATATATTCATTATTTTTTAGGCAGGAGAGGAGCAAGAGGTCGTGTTCGGTCGGGGTGGGCAAGTGGATCACATTGTATTACTATTCCCACATAGTGAGTAACAATCTAAGGCATCAATTGTTTGGACTTGAAAACTCAAAATTGTGATGTAGCAGCTGCATGTTGTCAGGCTGCCAGCCCCCACTCGGCAGATAAAGGTCTGTTTACATGAGTACACAAGCGTTGTGTCATTTTATAATAATCTTCAATTTTGTTTGTATCACAGTTTTATTTACATAATTGTAGGCCTCATGCACCAGTTTTGTAGGAAACAGGAAACTCAATCATGACTAGAAATTGGACCTCTTAGAAGGAGCCTAACAGCAGAGTTATATTCAACTTCCTCCTCACAGCTTGATCATCAATTTCGAGCATGGTAGATCAGGGTATGGAAAATGGATCTTAACTTATTACATTACCTGAGCTTCATAGCCCCCCCCCCCCCATACTGCTCATCATACTACGTCTATTGCTTTCATTCCGACCTGTTTCTGTGAAACATCCCATCTAAAATACTCAGTAGGTATGCACACGACCCGGGTTTGGGCAGTCCAAACCAAGTAAGCAGACTCAGAGTCGGTTTCTCAAGATTCACTATTCTGAAAGTTTCTTTTTCAATTCACCAAGAGGGAAAACGCCTGCGAGGATAGTTACACAGTCGAAGTTCTTCTGTGGAGCAACCTTGCCCTCCTCTCACGCGCTTGCTTCATCCATGCAGTCTTCCTTGACATCTTATCAGACTCACTCGACACCGCAAATGCAGTCTTCATCACCAAACAATCAGACACATCCGACATGGCAGATGATACCATTCCCTCCAAGTCATCAAACTTTACAACTTGCGCAGTTGACACCAACATCATTTGGCCTACCCAATCGCTCTCACCCGTGACGATTTTTTTTGCCAATCTAGCAATAATACCCCGCAATGCCGTGGTGATTCTAATCATTTGCAATTCGTCGACAGCTTCAAACAACAAACTCAAACCATCGTTGTTGGTTATGAAAAAGCTATGTGCTGAAATGGCAAATGGATAAATACCATCCAATTCGGACTCAGTGGGCTGACGTATCATATCAATGTCAAGCAGTTCAAATGTGTACGATATACTGTGTCCATCTGTCCAATGGAAACGGGGATTTTCATATGTGCCATGGCTGAGTGTTCCGAATTTGAGGAACATCTTCCCATTTCTATGCAGGCGTGGTCCATTATCAGATGCGGGCGGGTCGTTTAGTATGAGCTGGATGCCCACGGTGAGAATTTTCTGAAACAGAAAACGAACGAAGAACGGAAACGTGGTGTAAGGCCCCTTCATAATCAATGAACATTGCGCAATAAAATATCAGCGCTCACCTTGAAGTATCCCTCAATTGTAGTGGGTACCGATGATTTGGAATTTCTTTCATCCTTCGTATCCACCCGCCCAGTCAACGAGGGTTTCTCATGCGTCATACTCAGCCACATGGCCTGATCATACGATAGTACATTCTCGGCAGCGACTATGCTGCTCGGACAAATGACACCATCACTTGAGTCAATGCAGCTACCGCTTGAGTCCACAGCGCTACTCCCACTTGCGTGTCTGACGACGCCACTTGGATCATTGTCATACCTCGTGTCATCGAGGACGGCGTTGACGGAGGAAGAGAGCGACGTCACACCTCCTCCACCAATGACGACGCCAAACGACGAACCTCTCCCACCATCTCTTTTCTCTATGGTCTCTTCAGGTAGATCCATGACCAGCATGTCCATGCGATAAGGCGAAGACACTGACACGCCGATGTCTCTGCAACGAAATTGCGGTACTTCAATATCACTTCCAGTACTGCTATCTGCGGACAAGGAAAGGCTTCCGCGACTGCGTCGACTTGCGCGACTGCCTCTACTCCGAGAGCGGAGACTTTCGCCGTCGCTGTTATACCCCTCCTTGATCGTCGGGGACCGCCCCCGTCTTGGGGAAAGAGATTTTCGACTTGTTCGCTGCTCCCGCTTCGGAACCCCCCCGTTCTTCTTCTTCTTCTGTAACGTAGCGTTCTTATATTTCTTAGCAGTGATGGTCTTTTTGTTCCTTCCACCTCTATCACTACTAATCCGTGATGAATTCTCAGAGCTGTAGAACGAAGCATCTTCGTCGTCATTTGATGCATATGAATGTTCGGGGCTTCCACTTGAGCGCTCTTCGTCTTCATCATCGTCCTGTTCAGCATGATCGCGAGCACTCATGACGCACCTAGAGCTTAATCCACCTATTAAGTCAGACTGACTCACATTTTGAGACCAGCAAGGGGCGCCAATGATGAAATCATGAAATTTGTTCAGAACGGGGGGCAGCGAGTCAGAGATCGTCTTGACGATGCTGGTACCGACGCTTGCGTCGTCGATATCGTCGTCATAACCCTCGTCGGCCACGGTATCAGAATCATCTATGCTCGAATCATGACGGTTTACCCTCCCAGAATGATACTGCTGACTCCTTTTCCCACCAAGCTTGTCACTCTCTCCAGCATATCGTGGGAACGAGGTGAGCGTCACGTTCTTACTGCTAATACTTGAACCTACACCCTCCATGACAGATTGTGGTGACTTGTCGATCGTCAGCCCTGTCTTAGTCTTGCCCATCGTGCCACGAATGGGCGTGAGATAGTCTCCCGCGGGACAATGGGGTTGGAATGTAAGCCCCTCGTCCCCCTTGCCGGAAGTAGTGCTTTTGGAGCTGGACGAATTGCTCGCGGTTTGCTCCGTGACCTGAGTGTGGATATCGCTGGTATTGTGATTACCGACCTCATCGTCCCCCATTTGCATAAAAAAATTACTCGTGGGACTCTTTCGATTGTTCTTCGACGCGATGGGAGTTTTATCAGTGTCCACATTACTCGCCTTCGACTTTGGTCCGTTGGAAGATTTTCGTTTCTGATTCTTCTTCATCGTCCACGTGCTAGCTGAAGAGGTAATACCGCGCATTGCAGCAGCTGGCTCTGGTTTTACCTTCTTGACGGAAATGCAATTCTCGGATTTGTGCACGCAATTCACCTTCTCGGACGTCTTGGGGGAGTTATTCTCCTTCCCTTGAGCGCCGTTGATGTCTTCTTCTTTCTCCCAGATATTGTCGTTCTTAGTTCGACTGGCGTGATCCGCATTGGGCCCATAGGAAAACTGGTTACCAATGGAGGACAAAGTGGAAACGGAATCGCTTGATATAAATACCTTGCACCCTCCGAGAGACTCCGCAGTCGATCCGTTCTCAGATGCGGTATATTGACTTTCGTAGGTCACAGCGGAGCTGAAATCGCGCGATCTTCCAGCGAAGTTGTCCTTGTCCTCGTCCTGGCCCTCGACCTCTCTCTTCCCTGTCGTGCTGGGAGGTTGTTCGGGCTCCTTCTGCCACGGAAGCTGGAGTTTTCTCGGCTTCAATTTTTGAGGATATTCTGTTTGATTATGATGCGCGAGATAGGCTACTGATGGCGGGGGAGGGTAAGGCGGGGGAGGAGGTGGAGGCAGCGAATTCATATTGATATTGATATTGTTAGGGCTCATATTTGTTCAGTTTTATTCAGCTGCAAAATTATGGTAGCGACAAGGTCAGCTCAAGGAGACTGGCTTGCACACTGCAAAAGAAGTGTCGGCGCTTTCTGGCCTTACGCACGCTCGGTCCGGCGTTGGCTTCAGTGAGGCACAAGTCAGACGCTCCAAGAGCTACATTGCCGGGACGGGGATCGGTGGATTCGGGTTGACTTACCAAGATTTTCCAGTCGAATAAGTGTGCCTACGATACCTTGTGCGAAAGGAAAGCTTCTCACAATGCTTTGTGTGCTTTTCATGCAATCAATATCTCAATCAATATGAAAAAAAATGGATCACTTTCCACTTTCGAGGGGCTCAGATTTTATGCGAACCAGTCTTGTAAAGCTCCAAGATAATACTGATGTGAATTTTGGAAATAAAAGTTAGAGTACTCTACGAGAGATAGGAGGTTTCCCAGGTTGGATTGAGCGCGCAAAAAGAGAGAAAGAGTTCACGGACGTACCCTACGGTACCAAGAGGTTACGTGGGAAGAAGATTGTTAATGTACATAGGAATAGTACGTAACTGAGTGGTTTATCGGCATTTTCCCGTGCCCACCGTTTTTGCCGACAAAAATCACACATCAAACACTAACACATATCACTACGAAAACTCTGATATTCCATCGAGAGGATTTTTTTTCTTTACAAGTTCCCGCTCCGTGGATTGGTATCAGAAAAAAAATACTCCTTCTGTCACATCTCAAATACCCCTCTTTTTCGGGGGGTATTTGAGCAAAATGTTAGGGTACTTGAGGCACGCGAGCCAAGCCAAGATGGAATGGAGGATGGATTTTTTTTGTTAGCAATAGCAAGGCGTTCTTCGATGGAATAAATTGATAATTCCACGCCCATGGGACTTGCATAAGCCGGAATAACAACTCTCACACCACCCCACGAGTTTGACCATGATATCCGTACCCTCCCCCGCCGGCCCAAAATTTGTCACAACGGCGCGTATTCAACCGCTGAAAATGCAGTGCGATGTCGCCGACGACCTCTTCGGCAGGCGACATCATTCGCATCGCGCCGCCGACCTAAGCTTGCAGTCAGAGGGCGCTTTCAACCACCCCCCGGCGTTTTACAGAATATAATCAGCACACAACAATCAACATGGAAGGCGATGGAGACATTGACGGCGGCGGCGACGGAAGTTACGATAGCAACGATGGATGCGACAGCGGTGATGATGGTGGCGGGGACAACAGTGGCTATGGTGTCAGCGTTGGCAGTAGTAGCGGCGACAACGACAGCCACAGCGGCGGCGGCGGTGACGACGACGATGACAATGACGACGACAGCAATGGAAGCGGCGGCGACAGCGGTGTCGGTGATTGTGGTGGCGGTGACGGCAGCGGCGTCGATAGCAACAGCAGTGCTGACAGAGGTGATGATGATGACGATGGCGGTGGCGGCGTTGGCGGCGGCGGAAATGTTGGTTGCGACGATGATGAAGAAGACGAAGGCGACGGCGACGGCGACTATGGTGGTGGAGGCAAAGGTGGTGACAAGTGAAGAGGGAGAGGTGGGACGGCTAGGCAAGGGCCCCCATCAATGATTGATGCAGGCATGACAAAAGGGGGGAGACGGCAGCACAGAGGCACATTAATGAAAAAATACGCACTAGGCTTATTACTATTATATTTTTTGCCCCCCACACACACAAATCAACCCAAGCCAAGTGTAGACAACCTTACCTCAGTCCTCTAGATGAGGTATCCGCGCTTGGACTTGGCGCCGCTGTGGCTATGGCGCCACTACGAACCAGCGGCCGCTGTTAGACCTCCCATGAAACAAGAGGCTGAACATTGGCGGGAAACCAATTGGTTCCTGCCATATCCGGGAATCCTTAAGTAAGTATTAGGCACACATTGCTACTATGAGAAACATACAAACGAGAAGTGAGAAAGGCCGTTGAGAACCAACAACCATCCGCCACATTGGCGACCCATTTAGCTGCAAAAGCTACACAATGCCAGACAGGACAAACCCAAGTATTGTCCGATAGTCTCATAATTGATAAATATCCTTTACATCGACTACATTGCTAGCACGTGAGTTCAGCAGATATTTATCAATCCAATCAAGCAAACACCCGAGCTCGGAGCATCCCCCTCGACCCCAAGCGAACGAGGCAACGATGTCACCAATGAAGTCATCGGGAGCATATGAAACGCTCATCAACCTACGGGACAAGTTGACCCGCCTGCACGGCGTCATCACACCCGAAGCCGTCGATCGTCTCGAAGATGAACTCGGCGGCATCTTCACCATCGTCAAGACGCACCACTACACGCAGGGCCAGAAGTATGGCCACTTAGCCAGCGCAATCCCTGAAGCGAAGTACCGCTCGGTCATCACCGACCCCGCATGGACACAACGGGTCCCGGCGGATCCAGGCGCATACTCAGCAGCGGCAATGGCAGCGGGCACATCGGCAGCGTTACGCAAGCAGCTCGTTGCCACTCACAAGGTGACGATAGAAAGCCACGCCAACTACCTCAAGGTGGAAGAGGCGGGCAAGGAGCTCATTCTCCACGCCGTCGGCGACGCCGCACTCGCGCCATTGAAGAAGCAATACATTGGCTTCGGCGACAAGTCGGTACTGTTGATGATCGTCCACTTACGCACGAAGACGGCGATCAAGATGACAACCGCCCAGAAGCACGAGTACCGCATGAACGGATACAACGCGCCATGGGACCCCACGACAAGCATCACGGCGTATTTCACAACGCTGGATCGCTTCCAGGTTTCCCTTGAGGACCGTGGCATCGCGACGAGCATCGCAGAGAAGTGCATGGCGGCAGGAGCGCAGATGTGGGCGAGTGAAATGTTCACCGAGGAACAAATGCTCGGATGGGAGAACAAGCCATCGGCGGACCAAACGTGGACCAACCTACAGGCCTATTTCACCGAGAAATGGCTAGAGAGAAAGCAGTACTCGGCGACAACAGCCAAGCAATCGCGTTTCAAGGAGGCGGCTCTGGCCGCCCAGGAAAAGGAGGCAGCGGAGGCCGAGGGTGAGACACAGGCAATGTTATTTGCCATGCTGCAGGAACAGTACGACAAACAGATCGCCCAGATGGAAGCCACCAACAAGGCCAACATGGACGCGATGATGGAACGCATGAATGCATTGTTGGCTGCGGGAGCAAACAAGGAGAACACTCCCCCGACCGGCGCGACACCGGCGGGCGGCGGACCGAAACGCCCGCGAGCGAAGAAGCACCACTGCCCCAACTGCCAAAAGATGGTCCTCCATAAAGCTCAGGACTGTTATGAACTCGAAGCCAACAAGGATAACCGTTTTGAGGGTTGGAAGTCAGCCATCACAACGGCCTGACGCGGATAAACTAGTTAACCACTCCGCTATGATATCGAACAACTACTGGTCCCCACTAGCCTGTCTAGTCGTAGCACAGGAAGAAAAGGAAATGGAACAAAAAACCGAAATCGAGAATGCACTGTCGGCGCAGGCCGGCACGAGCCGCCTCAACACGGTCGCGGCGCATTGGGAGCGAAAGATAGCAAACAGAAAAATGAGGAAAACAGGAGTACTAGACTCAGGCGCAACCTCTGGTGCAGGACCCGAGGAAGACGCGGACGAACTGGAGGACACAGGGGAGATCTCAACAAAGACCTTCATGTTCCCAGACAGACGGACAGCAACAGCCACCAAGAAGATGATGCTCAAGCACAAACTCCGCTATGGAGCACGGGAAATGAACATTGTCCCGGGCATGCACTCCTCGCTGATCAGCCTCCCCAAAATGGCAAACGCAGGATACACGACGGTACTACGAGGAAACGGAGCAGAGATATATGACGATGAGACAACTAAAGTTACGGCGGACAAGCCACCAGTCCTAACTGCCCCCCGCTGCCCGTCATCGGGACTGTGGCGACTAACCCTCAACCCGGACACATCGGCCACAAATCGGCCCACCGGTATGCCAACTGGAGCAGAGACCGCTAACGTCATCTTTGACCTCCCCAGCGCACGCCAGTCCTTCCTCAGGTATCACGCAGCAGCAGGATTCCCACCGAAGGAAACGTTCCTCAAGGCAGTCCGTCACGGCAATTATGCGACGTGGCCCAAGCTAACGACCAGCCTGATCCACAAGTATTTTCCCGACTCGGACGAGACGATCAAGGGCCACATCAAAGGCCAACGACAAGGCATAAGATCCACGTACGACGACGACGACGAGTACGAAAGCGTGAAAATAAAAATTGAAGGGGTAGAAGGAGAAGAGCCGGTGAGGGTGCAAATCGGAAAAGAAAATTTTATTTTCTGCAACGCACTCGACCTCACCGAGACAATCCACACCGACCAAACTGGCGCTTTCCCCCACACGTCGATCCGAGGCAACCGATACATAATGGTCAGCATTCATCTCGACGCGAATTACATCTTCGTCAAACCTATGAAGAACAGAACGGAGGGCGAGATGATGAGGGCATACCAACGCATGATCGACAGAATGCGACAAGCGGGATTGGGACTGCGGGAGCACAAACTTGACAACGAAGCGCCGGACGCGTTCAAGGCATGCATCGTGAAGAACGGCATGAAATACGAACTCGTTCCCCCAGGAAACCACCGCCGCAACCAGGCAGAACGAGCCATCCAGACATTCAAGGCACACTTCATCTCGATATTGTCCGGGGTTGCCGACAAGTTCCCACTATCACTATGGTGTCAACTCCTCGAACCGGCAGAACTCACCTTGAACCTGCTCAGACAGTCGCGAATAACCCCCAACATATCGGCGTACGCGCACGTTCATGGCCCCCATGATTACATGCGGAAGCCCATGGCCCCCCTCGGCTGTGCCATCCAGGCACACGTAAAACCGGACGATCGGCGCACGTGGGACACCCGTTCGGATGCGGGATTCAACCTCGGCACCTCGATGGAGCACCACTGATGCTTTCGAGTGTACATCACGAGGACGCGAGCGACGAGGGTGAGCGACACGGTGCACTTCAAACACCAATACATAACAAACCCGACAGTCTCACCGGAATCGCACGTGGTAGCAGCGGCACAACAACTCGCCGAAGCACTGAAGGGCAACATACCCACGGGGAATGAGACGGCGGAAGCACTCACCAAGGTGAGCGAACTATTCTCGAGAATAGCTGCCTTCAAACAGGCAACCGTCGTGGCACGGTCAAAGCAGAATGAACTCCGCAGCCACCCCACAGCACGGCAAACTACTCACCTTCCAAGGGTGGAGGCGACACCTCCAAGGGTGGAGACTTTACCCCCAAGGGTGGCATTGCCCCCAGTTGATTGTCGCGTAGCCACCACAAACCCAACAACAGCACAGGAAGATTGTCGTGTGGGGGTGGGAGAGCAGCGGATTGTTCAGCCCATAATAGGGGCGCCGCAAATTGTTGAGTGGATGACCGAGAGGAGGCCACGAGCCCCCCCCCGGCCGAATTACATATCCCAGGACGAGGAGGACAGCGTCTCCCCGCCCCAGCAAAGACAGACACGCTCACTCACACGCAGCATCATGCAAGAAGCAATGCTCGCGTGCGTGGACGTGTCCAAGCCGAACTACATCGCATCGGAAGATCTGGGCCTGCTCAACTTCGCAACCACCACTTCCAAACCGACGTTCGAAATCAAACCTCAACAAATGGCACTCAGATGACTGCCAATGCAATGGTTCTGCGAGATATGCAGTCATGGGGGACAACGGCGAATTGCTGGAGTATAAACACTTGATCGCCGACCCAAAAACAAGAGCAACTTGGACACACTCGTATGGAAATGAGATCGGTCGTCTGGCTCAGGGAATGCCAGGTCGCAACACCGGCACCAACACCATTTTTTTCATCAGAAAGGACCAGGTCCCGAAGGAACACGCAAAGGACGTCACGTACGGCCTCATCACAACTCTCATCAGACCTGAAAAAATTGACGAACCCAACAGGACGCGGTTAGTGGCGGGCGGCGATCGAGTGCATTATCCCGGCGACTCCGGGACACCAACGGCCGACCTACTCACGGTGAAACTCCTCCTCAACAGCACCATCTCAACGGAGAATGCACGATTCATGACGATGGACATCAAGGACTTCTACTTGAACACTCCCATGGCCCGCTATGAGTACATGTGCCTCCGTCTTGCCGACATGCCGTAGGACGTCATAGCGCATTACAACCTCCACGAACTTGTCACTCCGGACGGCACAATCTACTGTGAAATCAGAAAGGGAATGTACGGCCTGCCACAGGCCGGAATCATTGCCCAGCAACTGCTAGAGAAACGCCTCGCAAAGCACGGCTACCACCAGAGCACAACAACACCAGGACTGTGGAAGCACAACACTCGCCCCATTTGTTTCAGCCTCGTTGTGGACGACTTCGGCGTCAAATATGTAGGAGAGGAGCATGCACAACACCTGCTGGAGACGATACGACAATATTATAAATGCTCGGGAGATTGGGAAGGGGAACAATATTGCGGACTCACCTTAAAGTGGGACTACGCTGGCCGGAAGGTACACCTCACGATGCCGGGATACGTCAAAAAAGCCCTCGCGCGTTTCCAACACCCGCACCCGAAAAAGCCCCAACACCAACCATATCCCCATGTCAAAGTCAACTATGGCGTGAAGACGCAATACGCGAAGGAGGCGGACACATCCCCCCCCCTGGACAAGGCTGGCAAAAAGTTTATCCAGGAGGTCTGCGGAGTTTTCCTTTTCCTCGTGCGAGGAGTCAATGGTGGCCTACTCCCCCCCCTCAGCGCACTCGCGTCGCAGCAATCAAGGCCGACGGAAGAAACAATGAGATTGACAAAACAATTTTTAGATTACATGTCAACAATGGAGGAAGCAATACTCACCTTCAACGCAGGCGACATGGTTCTCGCCATCCACAGTGATGCTTTGTACTTATCCGAGCCAAATGCACGGAGTCGGGCGGGCGGCCACATGTTCATGGCTGGCAAAGTGACCATCCCACGCAACAACGGCACCGTCCTCAACATTTCCCAAATAATCAAGGCAGTAATGTCATCCGCGGCGGAGGCGGAGTTGGGCGCACTTTTTATTAATGCAAAAACGGCTGTCTCGATGCGACAAACACTCATCGAACTCGGCCACCCCCAACCGCTAACCCCAATACAAACAGACAATTCAACAGCAAACGCACTACTCACGAACAAGATTATGCCAAAGGCCTTGAAGGCCATGGACATGCGGTTCCACTGGCTGCGCTGCCGCAATGCTCAGGGCCAGTTCCGGTACTATTGGAGACCGGGCACACAAAACCTAGCTGATTACTTCACGAAGCACCATCCAGCTAGCCATCACACAACAGTCCGTCCAACAATTCTGACAGCTGTAAATGACAAAGAATACACAAAGCTCTTTGAAACGTCACCAGCCAAGGTCAAGGCATCAACAATTACCAATTCCTTTGTTAAAAAATTACTCACAACTCTTAAGTTCCATGCAGCAGCAGCAGCCTAATAACTACGGCAAGGGTGTGTTATACAG
>JALLAZ010000251.1:0-18482 GCA_036939755.1 Stephanodiscus triporus
TTTTGCTGGAAATTTTTCGTGAGACAATATAAAAGTGTCAAAATCGGTGATGCTATGGGAAAAGTCATATCCTCCAGGTGACCACATTCTGACAGACGTCTCTTTTTTTCAATTTGGCGCACATTTCCCGCCATTTGGTCTCCTAGCGAGCTGAACAGTTTACTCGGCACTTCAAAAATCATCATGGTGCGCCCGAAGAATAGGACGGAAAAGGTGAAGACCCGATCGAGGTCCAAGGGAGGCAGTCCCATCGTCGACCTGACGTCGTTCGGCTTCTCGAGGAGCAAGCGTTCCGCTCCCCCGGCCGCTCCGGCGGAGGAAGAAGGCGTCGCATCGTCGCCGCTGTCGTCGTCGGGATCCCCCCCATCTCCCCAGAAGCGCGCGCGTCGTCCCTCCCCCCCCGCCGCGAATGGCGGGTCTGCGTCGGCGGGGGGCGGACCGCCGTTGTCGTCCTCCCCGTCGAGGCCGACGATGACGTCGCGAGTGGCATTGCTCGACCTGACGGCGAGGGACGCGTCCGCCATAGCGGACGCCTGCGTCGACGCCATCCTCGCAAGCGGCCTACAACGACAGCAACGACAACAGCAACAACAACAACAGCAACAGCAACAGCAACAGCAACAGCAACAGCAACAGCAACAGCAACAGCAACAACAACAACAACAACAGCAACAGCAACAGCGAAGGGGCAAGAGGGACAGGCGCGGTGGGGTCAACGGCGGCGACGCCATCGCCGTCTTCGAGGACCCCGTCGTGGGAGGGGGTTCGGCGGCGGGGGGGTGGAACGGGTTGGAGTCGTCGTCATCGTCGGCATTGTCGAAGGCGATCATTTCCCTAGAGGGAAAGGTAGCGGGAAAGTTGATGTCTTCATCCCCTCCTCCCAAGCCGGCCAGGGGAGGGTCCATCCAATCGTACTTCTCGGCGGCATCCCCGGCCCCGCCCTCCTCCACCTCTTCCCCCCCCCCTACGTGGAAGGGCGTGGGGAGACCTACCGTGGCGGGGGCAGCGTCCGCGACGACGACCACGACGACTATGACGACACCCGCCCCCCGGTCCCCCGAAAAAAGCGGCGGCCCTCGTGGTGGCGGCGACGCCGTCGCGCGAGTCGACGCCCTGGCCCTGGTCCGCGTCGACAATCCCCACACGATCGCGTGTTCTCTCGCGGTGGCGCGCGCGAGGGAGGAGGAGGACCGCCCCGCGGCTGCCCGCGACCGCAACCACCCGGACGATCGCGACCGGCGGCCGAGGACGATCTTTCCCGGGGCCGTAGTCGGGCGGACGTCGTCGTCGACGAGGAACGGGCGGGACTTCGTCGACTTGGGCATACCCGGCACAACGCTGGGGATAAGCAGGCGTCACCTGGAGGTGCTGTCGATCGTCGGGCTGTCGGCCGACGTCAGCGGCGGCAGCGATGATAGGCGACCCCGATCGTCGTCCTCCGGCGCATCTTTGGCCGTCTCATCAACGTCGTCATCGGCGGGGTCGTCGGCGGCGCGTCATCCCTCGATGCTTGTCCGTGTGCACAAGTCGTCGACCAACGGCGTGAACTTCCATCGCACGCGTAGAGGAGGGGAACGGACATTGACGTATGCACCCCAAGGGAGTCAGGTTACCCTCCGTATCGGCGACGCGATCGAATTCTTCAGTAACGACAAGATCTCGTTCTGCGTCGTCGGACTGGTCCATCGTCGCGACGCCGCAGCCGCCGCCAAGATTGACGATGACGACCGTGGCAGTGGGACGGAGACTGGGGGAGAGAACGGGTCTGCGGGTGTCATTGGGGAGGGACCGTCGATGGACGTCGCGCCCTTGAGTCGGGAAAAGTCGGCGACCAAGCGGACGGAAGTCGTCGTGGAGCCCGGCACGTCGTCGTCGTCGTGTTTGTCTATCGTCCGTGATCCGGTGTATACGGAACTGTCACAGGAAACGATATCCTCCGTGAAATCCATGAGCACGGATGTTTCAGGAGCTTTAAACTCCGGTAGGGTTTCGGCGGTTGACCGCGAACAATTACATTATGATTTAGTAGCTCCGGTATGTATGGAACTGTCGCAAAAAACAGAATCTTTTGCGAAGTTTAGATGTGGGGATATTCCAATGATAGCAGCAGCATCGTTGGCAGGGGCTGATGAGTTCACTGAAATTAAGTGTGATGATAATTCAGCCGCCATTTGCCATGCAAATGTAGATACTGCTCCTGTGGAAGAGGGAGATTATGTGAAATGTTTATACGAAGTTACAGATATGTTTCGCGATGTTCGAAAGGAATGGTACGTTGCAGACCTCTGAGACGTGGGTACTAAAAAAAGGATGTTACTCATTTCTTCCCCTTTTCCGCGGCGCAGGTATTTCGGAAATGTAGTCGATGTCGAAGGAGGGTCAAACACACAACAAACATGCAAAATCCGCGTTAAATTCGATGATTGCACATTCGACACATTTGAGTATCCCTCTCCTGATGTAGAGAGATTGGCGACATCCGAAAATTCATCTGAGCATTATCCTGAAACGTTCATTGTTGGTGATATTGTTGATGCTTTTTTTCAAGATAGGAAGTGTTACCATCGTGGTCGTGTTACCATTGTCGATGGGGATGGGAAGACTTGTAACATCATTTATTATGATGGAGACGTGAGTGATGCTATCAAATGAGACATGTTTGTAGCGTGCCCGTGTCTTTTTATGTGAAGTGGCTCACGTTGAATATCTCAGTACGAGTCCAGCATTCCAATGGGGGAGAAAAAGATTCGCCTCGTTCATCGATGTGATTCTAGTGAAGGATGGCTGGTGGGAAAATCAGCTATGTTGCCACGGGACGGTGACGTCAGACATTTTAAGTCTGGAATCGTATCTAAGACAACGGTTGGCGACTACCAGATGATGTTTCAAGACGGGTCGATTGAGTCTGTCAGCTATGAAGAGGCTGTAAAGGCTGTTTTTGATCATCTTTGCAAGGACCTGCCATTGGCTAAGCAATATATATGGCCTGTTAGCATGACAACAAGTATGGCTGACACCATTCGTCTCCGCCGGCAGCGAAAAGAGCAGAAGCAGTTAATCGATGAATTCAGTCAGCCAATCTCTGAAGTTAAGGCAAAGCCTATGAATAGGACGAGGTCGTCAAAGTCTGTTGCGTCAAAAGTGGTTCTAAAAGCAGAACCAGTTGATGAAATTTTGGATACACTGGATGAACTCGACGGCATTTTGCTTGATGACAACGCTGCAGACTTGTCAGATCTGTACGTCTCCGTGCAAGGTGGGCCCGCCGTCGATTTATCTGTTCTTGAGAAGAGGAAAATAGCCAAGGACTTCCCACCTGGCCTCCCAAATATGCTATGGTGTGGTCTCAACTCGCCTGAGGTTCAAACGGCATCAAACTTTCTTTGGGATCTATTGTGCATTCATGACTCGGTCCCACCCTCAACCATGATACAAAAATTGATGGATTTAATGAAGTATGGACCTAAGGCTGAGGGTTCGAGTTTATATTTCAAGGATCCTCATAGGACTGAGTTGGCCGCGCAGTATGTGTTCGGCCTATTATGGGCCTCGAAGCGTCTTGCGCGGCGAGATTCGGGTGCATTATTTGGTCCATCATCATGGGATGATATTGAAGTGTTAATGGCGCAGTCGTTGGCTGAAACTGAGAATATGATTTCTGGTCGCAGGCTTGCACAAGGGCTTCAATTGGCAGCACGGTGAGTGCATGTAACTAGTGTGTCTTGCATTAGTTGTTTCAGCTACTTATACCCAATTGCAATTTTTAGAGGAGCCAAGCTACTGGCCACGATGCTTCTGACGGAGCTTTCCGGCCATGATCTTTACTCGACGTCGAATGTTATACTTGATATTACAGCACTCAGAGCAATGCCTACAGTTCGATTGATTAAAACCTACGGTGTTCGTAGTGCACTCAAAGGTGCTGTTGAGCACATGACTAAATGCTTGGTCAGGCATTCAAGATGGATAATGGATTCAGGAGGCATCGAACTGTCCACCAACAAGAGTACAAGTGATGAAAGCTGTTGTCTGGAATCAAGGGTATGTCTTGACAACCTGGGATACGTCATCTGTGTCATTGCATGGCTATTCTGTGTCGAGGAAATGGTAGAGTTGAAAGACCCATCTGTCGCTTTCGTAATCAAGGATTCTTTCTTGTTAGAAATGGAGAGGGCTCTTGATGGTGTTCCAGAAATGAATGAACAGAACAAAAAAAAGTTCGTCAGAAAATGTAAAGTCTATTTCATTATGTCTCTCGTTGAGGATTTTGCTGCTCCATTGAATATGTCATTGGCAAAAATGATTGGTGTGAATGATGACTTCACACTAATTGGACTAAGGTAGTGGTGAGTGTTCGTTACTGTGCTCATGTCACCGTTGTGTCGATGACACCTGACTGCCACGCCACGGACGGTGTGCAGCCTCCCACGATTTGCATAGTTCAACCATCAGATGCACTTTGCGTGGTTGCCGCGCGGTACCTGGAAGTAGTCGGCCATGGGCACGAGGCACATGTCCGATCTGTCCGGAATTTTCCATGGGTTCTAGAGTAATTGTTTATGAACCACATTCTAAACAACTTTTCCTATTCACTCCCCAGCGTGCAATCATTTTCTCGATGATTGGGCGGATGATTGTGCAAATTTTGTAGTACTCAGATTTTGATTCATCGAGGTCATGATGTTCCCTGCGGTATTTAGCCAGCGCCTCCCTATTGTACTTTACCGTCTTGAAAGCCGAGTGAGTTTCTTTCGCGTAATTATCAGGTAACAAGCCGATAGGGGCTGCGCCACCGTAACGGGTTAATTGGTCATTTGTGTTGTGGAAACTTACATACATACCCTGATAGGTAATATAGAGTACGTAGACGTCATTAATGACGGTACGATAATATGCCATTAATGGAAAGGGGGGAAAGCCAGCACTCCGGTATCGCATGGATAGTCGCAATACCTCCGCAAGCCGAGGGATTGTGTCCATTGAAATATCACTATTTATATCTTTTGACATTTACAACGTTTCTGTTTTCTTGGAGATTGACTGAAATGGCATTAATGGCAGTCTCTTCTCTCCCTTTTGAACGGCGAACCACCCAGAACATCGGATCTAGAGGACAAGGAAGAACGCTCTCCGGTTAAAAATAAACCTAGGAAACTCGGACCGACTTCTACGGATAAACCAGTCATGAAACTAACCCCCTGAAGAGTTCCCTCAAGGCGGGTTCGATGGAAAACTATGTACATGCACACCCACGGACACTAGCAGAGGCCTCCGTTCAGCTGAAAGGAGACACTCCAGTCCAAGAGTTTATCGTCAACCTACAAGAACTTTTAAAGAACGGACAACTGGTAGACAAATCCTTTACATATTGTCCTGTGAAGGAATCGGGGCGCGAAAAGAAAAAAATCCGTGACCCATCCGCTATCCCGACCAACATGACCTTGCTCAGCGCTACTTCAAGATCTCGAATATGTTCGAGCGGAATCCCTTCGAGAAACAAAACGAGTTCAAGAAGAACAAAGAAGTAAAAGGGGAACTCCGTGACCCCACGATCTACTTCAGTTTCGCCTTCGCATCTGATGATGAACCCTTAGAACTCCTCTCAAGAGTTAGCCATGAATGGCATCGTGGAGGGGGCAACCTACTCAAAATCAAGGAACTCCAAACCTTTGAGAGCGAAACAATCCTTTGCCTCTTCAACATCTTTACAGCAACCCCAAAGAAAACAATCCTGTTCGAGTTTCAGGAAATCTTGGAAAAAGCATTGGAGATGACCAACAATGACAACAATGATGATACAACAGAATTTCAATTCAACATAGGTGATCTGGCCCCAAACAGCAAACTCCCAGCAATGGAACTTCGTCAAATGAACCCGAAAACCCCGGGACAGGAGGACACATCCAACTACAGCAAGCTCAGTTGGAAGGCTGCGGCCTGCAGGAAAGTTTACCATGTGGAGTGTGACAGCCGCTACTCGACGGAGATTAAACGCCTTACCCAGCTTGCGAAGGAAACAGGCCTAGTCGAGAGGATGTGGGGAAAGCACGCACACATCAGTGAGGTGATGGATAAAGATTCCACTCCCAGCGAGATTAGGCGTCTGGCCCGGGTTGCCCAAATTCACTGCAACTACCAATGCTCAATGCTTCTTGAGGATCTGATAGGCATTACCGACCTTAACGCCGCTGTTGACCTACATCAGGATGACATCCCGACACCTCTCCGAATCTCACTGCGCACTGCCCTCCTCCGATATGTACAATTAAGTGATGGCCATCGGCTGTTCGCGGAAATCCACAAATCTAATGCGGTTATGGGCCGCGTTCAGGCGGTGATTCCCAATACCCCAGAAGCAGAGCAGATGGTTTTGATGATGAACAAAAATTTCCCAGCATACATCGCCTTTGCCCTTGGAGATCAGGGTCTCCCCAAACCCTTTTTGATGGAACTACTCAAGCGGTCATGCGACCAATCCCTGTTGGCAGAGATGAATACCTGTTCGTGGGACGGCAACACTGGTGTACTCACGACCAAGCGGAAAACACAGGAGAAACATAAGCTGGAGGAACTCGAGAATGCTTCCTGGTTTAAAGATGCCTTTGCGGACCTCAACCTATCTAAGAACGACCACTCTAAAAAACCCACTCCGCCCCCTGAAGCCCTTTTCAACTTGGACGAAGACCGATCGGTACAGATGATCCACAATCAGAACATGGACCGCCTATCCTCTGCGGGACAACCTCCCAGGAAAGCAGGCAACAGGAACGTCGTTTTGACGCTTTCTGATGAGGACTCCGCATCCTTGTCTGGTGACGAAGGGTCGCGACTGGCCAACCCCGAAGAGGATGAGACCATCCTCGCCGCTAGTGCTGAGGTTAACGGGATGGAGCCAGGCGCAACCGATGGCGGATAGTCAATACCAGCTACCCTCCCTCATCCACGGGGAGGGCACAGCGAAGGGCGTCAAGTGGATTGTTAGAGTCTAGGCGCGAGACCAACAATTGGAGAACCGCAGGGGGACGGCATAATCGTAGACGGGCATCAGTATTTAGACTTAGTATTCAAAATAGGAGAACAATCGACCTTATGGACAAATTTGGGACCATATCGAGTATAGATCTGGAAGGGAGGATGGGATTTACTACCCATGAATCGGTGCTCACGGCACTAGAGGATCGAACTTCCCGTTTCACCAACCGGGGGAACATACAAAGTATAGAAGTCGACCCCAGGTACTCGGTCCTCAATGAGACAGGCACAATTGACACCTCACTTCTGTGCAACAACAATAAAAACAACGAGCGACTAGCACTTATAGAACAACAGGAAAGATTAATGGTAACAGAACTTGACGGTCTAGGGGAGGTCCACCAACTCCACGGGACGGCTCCCGGAAGTAAACCGGAAGGAGTAATCCGGTTGATATATGAAATGTAAACGGTATTAGCAATAGGTTATCAGGGAACGAAAAAGTTGTGAAAGCAAAGGAGATTCACGATGAGTTGGAGGTGGACCTAGTGGCATACAATGAGCACCGACTCAACATGCTCCACCACCAGAATAGCAATGGGTTCAACCAACTCTTCAAGGGGGGGGAAGCGACGGTTAAATCGACGGTTGCCCATAACGTTCACGAGAACATCGGAAAAATACAAGAGGGGGGGACGTGCCTCTTGGCCTTTGGTCCAATCACAGAGTTCCTAGCCCCTGATGAACCAGGAAAAGACGAGACAGGTTTAGGCCGGTGGGCGATAATGACACTTAAAGGTGACACTGGACTAACACGGGTGGTCTGTGGGTATAACCCCTGTTACAACACTCGTCCAGACAGCAGCACCACATACCAACAACACCGCCGCTTCCTGATCACCCAGCGAAAGGATCTGATGTGCCCAAGGGTAAAATTCCGCAATGATCTTCTAGCACTTCTCTCCAAGTGGAGGGATGCCGGCAATAAGTTAGTGGTGTGCCTCGATTCCAATGAACACATTACCGGAAGGCACTGGGGAAGGCCCTCACCAACGTTGATGGTTTGGCGATGAAAGAAGCGGTGGGAGATTTCACAGGACGGCCAATCGGGTCAACATTCTTCCGAGGCTCCAAACCCATCGATGGCATTTGGGCCACCTCAGACATCACCATCAGCAACGCCACCATTATGCCAGCAGGGTACGGCATCGGGGATCACCGGCTGTTTGTTATTGATATGGTCGCCGCGGATATTATTGGAACTATCCCACCGAAAATAATCAGACCGGCATCGCGGCGACTCAACACGAAGCTCCCCCGGGTAGCAAAGGAATACAGTCGCCTATTAGAGGAACAAGTCCTACGTCACCGACTGATCAAACGGGTGGGAACGGCGCACACCAAGAGTCAATCTCGGCGATCTCTGACTAAGCGGCTGGATAGGCTAGATGGAGAACTGGGGAGTTACATGAGATATGCAGAAAAGCATTGCCAGAAAATCAAATCTGGTAGAATCCCCTTCTCCCCAGAGGCGTCAGTGTGGATAAGCGTACCCAGGTATACCGCTCTCTACTCCGCTACCATGCCAGCAGGATCCGCAATAGGGGCAACCTGAAGAGAGCGGCACGATGCTGTGGAATTCCAGATGCTCTCTCCTTGACTATTCAGGAGCTCCACTTGAGACTGCAGGTGTGTGTCAAGAAATGCGACTATTTCCGTAAGAACGGTAGGTATTACCGGCGCAAGCATCTGTACTCATGAATGAACGCGGCAAAGGAGAGAGACGACAAGGATGCAGCTCGGCAAATCCTTGCAATTATTCAACGAGAGAAGGACAAGAGCTTCTGGCGGAAAATGTCCTATTCCCTAGGTACTCCATGGGGCGGCGCGTGCTTTCGGGCTCAAGTTAGCCAAGAGGACAGAACGATTCAGGAATATTCCGGCCAGGAAGACTTACAGGAGGCTATCTGGTCCAACATCCACAAAAAACGTTTTCACCTCGCGGAGTCGGCACCAGTATGCACAGGCACTCTGCGGGGAACCTTCGGCTATAATGCAATCTGCCAGACGTCCCAAGAGATCTTGGAGGGGACGTATGAATATGCCCCAGATTTTGATGAAGCAACCAAGGAGATACTTATGGAGTGTGCGGCTATCCGCCTTAAGATCCCCAGATCGTCAATAAACTCACTAATTACCAAAGAAGATTGGGGAAACCACTGGGGACAAGCAAAGGAGGAAACTTCATCCTCCATTTCCAAACGTCACTTCGGCCACTACAAAGCAGGGTTACGATCATCATATGTGGCACACCTGCAGGCACTGATCGCCACGTTAACGATCAGCGCGGGATAGTCTTAGATCGGTGGTCACAAGGCCTCTCGGTGATGTTGGAGAAGATCTTTTGCTGCGCTCTCATTACCAAATTGCGTTCGATCCTGCTGATGGAGGCGGACTTCAACGCGACAAATAAGATGATTTACGGAGTTAGAATGTTAGCCGATGTCCGTAAATATCGCCTCATGCCAGAGGAAGTATTCAGTGAACGCAACCGCCTCGCGGATGACGGCACGCTCTCCAAGGTGCTGTTTTTCGATATTGCTCGCCAACTGCGCCGTCCTGCGGGTCTCGCTTTGGTCGATGCTGACAATTGTTATGATCGTATTGCCCACCTGATGGCATCAATGGTCTTCCAGGCGTTCGGAGTTCCAACAGGCCCGATTCGGTCCATGCTAACGACCCTACAAGATATGAAATTTTATCTTCGCACAGGCTATGGCGATTCCACGGGATACATTGGGGGTGCTAAAGACTTGTCGATAACAGCCATTAAAAACCAGGGTATGTGTCAAGGCAACGGTGCAGCCCTAGCAACCTGAACAGTGGTCAGCATCCCAATGATTGCTGTTCACAAGAAAAAGGGTCACGGCACCCATTTCCTCACCCCGATGAGCAAGTTGCGGTGTCACCTTGCCGGAGGACTTTTTGTAGATGATACCAATCTCTTCCACCTGGATATGCGGACGCCAGAAACGGCCGCCGATGCTCATCATGCACACCTTCAGGACGCGGTGATAAATTGGGGACGTCTCCTGCGTGCCACCGGAGGTGCCCTAAAGCCGGAAAAATGCTCCTTCTATCTCATCTCTTTCCGATGGAAAGCGGACGGCACATGGCTCTACGACCAAAACGACGACAACGAAGATTTCGCGCTGGGTGTGCCCGGGGCGGATGACACCCTTGAGGAGATTACACATCTCCCGGTCGATCAGGTAATCAAGACCCTAGGCTCGATGACATGCCCTTCTGGCATAGCTCCGCAGCTCTTGGCAGGATGAAGACACAAGGACAAGAATGGGTGGATAAGTTTTGGCAAGTAAGCTTAGCAGAAGGAACATATGGTTCATGGTCGACTGCCAATTCTGGCCAAGGGTAGGATACGGGATCTGCAACAACATCGCCTCCTGGGGAGATTTGAACGGATGTCTGCAAGGGGTGTACTGGCAATTGGTGGCAAGAGGAGGGGTCTGGCGGACGGCTCCAGTCGGGCTGCGCCAATTAGACCGAGGGTTCTTTGGCATCGGCTGCCCCCACCCAGGGGTGGCATGCTTAGCAGGACAAATATTGAAACTCCTGGTCCACTATGGGTGCAAATCCGGCGTAGGAATACAAATGCAGGTATCCATGGAATTATTCGCCACAGAGCTCGGTTTATCTCCACAACCCCTGCAGACTTCGTATACAAGCTATGCCAAGTGCATAGCACACACATGGCTAAAGACAGTTTGGGAGAAAGTGCATAAGTTCAACATTAAGATTGAAATCGCCCCCTTAGCAATCAAGCCTCCGCGCGAGGGGGATAAATGGTTTATGCAGGCGGTTTGGGACTCTGGCTTCTTCCTACCCGAAGAATGGGCTGCTATTAACAGATTCCGTTGCCACCAACAGGTGCTCTTTCTCTCAGACATTTTGGATGTGGGAGGAAAAAGCCTGGATAAGAAATACCTCACACCGCGTGGTGAAAACAAAGAATGGTCCACATTACTTTTCCCCATAGAAAGACCACCGAGGAAACACACGGCGCTTTGGCGGGGAGTGCTGTATTCTCTTGCCCCAAGAGGACGTGTCCAAAACAGAATCGGTTGGTTCTTACACAAAGGACACAAAGTGTGGGAGTGGAGATTCCACCAGGAGTCCAACCACCTGCTACGCATAGAAGGGGCGGTTATGGACGTTTACACTCCTTCCGCTATCCCACTATACTCAAACAGACCGAACTTCTGGACAAGGTCAAGGATAGGGCTACCGGCAGAAGATATTGGCGAGGTCTGCTCGGTGAGACCCGCCGCCCTGGCAGTCTACAGCATCCTCTCCACAGCAGAGGCTGCCTCCACTCTTCCTCCGCCCCAAAATTTCTGGAGCGCTATTGCGGAGTGGGGAGAGACATGGCTGTGGGACAACCTCACTATCCAAGGAGACCCACCCTGGCTGGAGGAGGCCATAGCAGACAACTCCCTAGTGGCTGTTACGGACGGCTCTTATATTAAGGAAATTTATCCTAACCTGAATTCGGCGGCCTTCGTATTCGAGTGCTCAAAAGGACGAGGGCGGTTATGGGGATCCTTCGTTGAGCACTCGCCTGTCGCAGGTAGTTACCGTGGCGAACTACTTGGACTCATGACAATACACCTGATCTTGCGGGGTGTCAACGCGGTCTCACCAAACTTAACCGACTCGGTGCTCATCCTTTCGGACTGCCTAGGTGCCCTAAAGAAAGTCAACGACCTTCCTCCATATCAAATTCCAACCAGGTGCCGACACTCAGACATCCTCAAAAACATCATGATCACCTGCAGCGACCTTACCTTCTCCCGGTCCTACTCTCACGTGAAAGCACACCAAGACGATAGTAAGGCGTACACCTCCTTACCGCGCGAAACTCAACTCAATTGTCAGATGGACTGCGAAAAGAGCAATTCATGAGTCCCAGGGTCTACAGGACACCCCAATCATACGATTCCCGCTAGAACCAATTTGCATGTTTCTCAGGAGAAACAAACTGACGTCCAACGGCGGCGACCAACTAAAGTTTTGGGTTCACAAGCAATTGGCCAGGTCTCATTTTCACAAAAAAAATGTCCTCCACACTCATCAATTTGATCTAGTGGACTGGGACTCGGTACACACAGCCCTCCGCAGGGTCCCCCGGATGTTCCAATTATGGGCATGTAAACAAGTCATGGACATAATGCCAACGAATGGCAACAGACCATGGGAACGGGACCTCTGCCCCCTCTGCCCTAGCTGTGCCCTAGTACCGGAGACGTGCTCCCACATCCTACTCTGCAATAACGTAGGCAGAGTCGAAGTCCTGATGTCATCAATTGACCTACTAGCGTCCTGGTTGGCGGAGGTAGACACCGACCCGGATCTACGGGAATGCATCATAGAGTACGCAAAAGGGCAGGGGAATCTATCTATGTCAGAAATATGTCTCACGCTTGACCATCGATACCAGCACATGGCACGGGATCAGGATACTATTGGTTGGCGGAGGTTCATGAAAGGCATGCTATGCACAAAGATGCGGGTAATCCAAGCCGAGTACACGGCGACCAAAGGCTCCCATGTCTCTCCAGTCCAATGGGCCGCCAGGACAGTGATCAAACTACTAGAAGCAACACATGGACAGTGGCTATACCGGTGCATTCAAATTCATGACAAGGTGCAAGGCACAATTGCGACCCAGCAAAAGGAAGCGCTACAACGGGAAATCGAAGAACAGCAAGACCAGGGTTTTGATGGCTTGCTCGAGGAGGATCAGTTTCTAGGGGAGGTCAATCTAGAGGATTTGGAAGACACTTCCGGGGACCGACAAGAATACTGGCTGGTGGCGGTGCACGCAGCGAGGGAGGCAGTACGCCTGTGGGATATGGGCCGGTGTTTAGTTTTTAATTAATTACCCTAATCTTACAGGGAGACAGGCTTTAAAAAATAGCCTTTCATCCCAAGACAATAAGTCTTGAAGGAGAGTTGCCCTCTCATGCGGTTCCGACTGCGACGCTGTTTGGTGGCTTCACCCTCGGCGTATAAAGACCCCTTCAAAGGTGCTAACGGTCTAGGTAGTATTAACTGTTACCTAAAATTTCTTAAGTTGTTTTGTTTTGTTTTGTTTTGTGGTTGTAGGTGGATAGAGGTGGAGGTCGAAAGGCGAGTTGGTTGTGTGATTTGACCGATGTGGGGACTGCACCATCCACTCTACGATCCCAACACAAAAACAACGAAAAAAAAGACGAAAAGCCACCATGCCCGCCCGTCCCCCCCCGCCCTCCCCCTACCGGATCGGATCGGCATTCTCCGTCATGTACATCGCGTTGCGATTGGGCACGTCGAATATCAATCCCATATCCGACTGCGACGAGGTTTACAATTACTGGGAGCCGCTCCACTTCGTTCTGTACGGGACGTGAGTTTTTTTTTTTTCGTTTTCGTCGTCGTCGTCGCTCGTCGGTCGTTTCGACCGAACGATCGTCTCTTGCGCTCTCCGTCATACCTATTTATCGCGCCTTCGCTCCTTTTTTTTTCCTTCCTCGAGACGACCGCGGCACTCACGCCCACACGCCCGCGCCTCCCCCCCCCCCCCCTCCCTCTCTCTCCCTCCCCGAAACCCCGCGGCACAGGGGGATGCAAACTTGGGAATATTCCCCCCTGTACGCATTGCGAACGTACGCCTACCTCCTGCCCATGGCGGCCGTCGCGACTGTCCTCCGACGTCTGCTCGACGTCCTCCCCCCCTCCCTGATTCGAATGCTTTCGTCGTCATTGACGTGGACGTCGACGTCGGGGGCGATCGCGGGAATGACGACGACGACCGCGTCGTCGTCGTCGTTGGGGGGGGACGACAAGCCCCTGCTCTTCGCGCTCCTCCGTTCGACTATCTCCCTCCTGTCGTGCGTGTCGGAATTGTCGTTCCTCGACGCGATACACGACGTGTGGTGCGGGGATGATACGCGCCTGTCCCACTGGACGGCGTTCGTCTCGCTGACGTCGACGGGATCGCACGTTTCCGGTCCGGCGTTCCTCCCCTCGTCGTCCGTCGCGACGCTGTGGAGGTGGAGCGCGTCGTGCGGCATGCGCGGACGTCACGGACTCGCGATACTTTGCGGACTCCTTTCGACAATCGCGGTCGGGTGGCCGTTCTGCGCGGCGATATTCGCGCCGACGGGGATCGTCGCGCTGTACGACGCCGCATTCGGCGGGGAGGGGGAGGAGAAGACGAACGACGGCGGCGGTCGTCGTCGTCGGTGGGGGAAGAAGGCACCGCGCGTCGGTCCGGCCTTGACGGTCCTCCTCCGTACGTCCGTCCACGCCGTCGCGATCCAGGTCGTAGTCTCCATCGTCGATCGCGTTTACTACGGACGTTTCGTCTGCCCCAATTGGAACATCTTCGTTTACAACGCGCGATCGGGCGGGGACGAGCTATACGGCACCGAGCCGATCTCGTACTACGTCCGGAACCTCCTACTCAATTTCAACTACGTCGCGTTATTGGGCGTCGCGTCCGTACCGATCGCGTCGCTGTCTTGGACGATCGGGAGCCGTCCTCCGGCGCGGGTTGGGGTCGCGGCGTTGCTTCTTTCGGTACTCTCGCCGATGTACGTGTGGATGGCCGCAATATTCCCCCGGCCGCACAAGGAGGAGCGTTTCCTCTTCCCGATCTACCCGATGATATGCCTCGGGGCGGCGACGACCGTGGGGGAGGTCCTGCGCCTGACGACCGACGCGATGTTCCCGCGTACGAGGAATGCGCGGAGGGACGGCGTCGTCGTCGTCGGTTGCGGCGGCGGCGAGGGCCGGGGAGGAGGGGAGAACGACCGCCGCGGATCGCTCCTCCTCGGACTCGCCCTCCTCGCGCCCTCGGCGATGATCTCCGTCTCCCGATCGGCGGCCCTGCGCCGTAACTACTCGGCCCCGTTGGCGATATATCGCGACCTGTTCTACCACGCGTCGACGTCGGCGGCGGCGGCGGCGGCGGCGGTTTCGGACGACCCCGTACGGGCAGCGACGTACGTGTGCACCGCAGGCGAATGGCACAGGTTCCCGTCGTCGTTCTTCCTCCCCCCGAATCACCGGCTGGGGTTCCTGAGATCGTCCTTCGATGGGCAGCTGCCGCAGCCGTTCACCGAGTACGGATCGAGGATGGAGAGCCTCGGCGTGCAGGCCGGGAAATTCAACGACGTCAATCGGGAAGAGACGGATCGATACGTCGACATCGGCATGTGCTCGTACGTCGTGGAGTTGGTGCCGCCGCTCGACTCCGACGATGACGATCGTCGTCGGGACGTTCCCGAGTGCCTGCGATACATGGAATCGGACCCCTCTGCTGGTTCTTGGAAACTGTTGGCCTCTCGCGAGTACCTCGACGCGGAGTCGACGTCACCAATTCACCGTATACTGTACATTCCATTTGTAGGGGGTGACAGGATCGCCTTCGGGGGATACAATTTGTATGTGAAGGATGTGTAGTGGTATCCTGACCCAGCTATCCGTAGATATCCAGTTTCTGTCCCCACTGCTTTGTCATGCCAAGCCATATATGGTATCCTTGTGTCGGAATGCTTCAGTAAGATCAAGACCATGAAAAATCACTGTCCTCTACCTCGCAGTCTTGGACACACAATCGGATGAGTCATGGTCTTGGCACGTCTACTCTTGGTCTTATACTTACTGCACACGCACGACACTCAATAAAATTGGCCAGGATAAGCATCATTTGCCGACAAAAATGAGTTGTCCTGTGCATAACATCATGAACATGGAATGGATCGACTCGCTAGAACCTCTACCGTGGAGAACCGGCTTAATAACAGCCACATACTCTGCCTGTCAGCATCATTGCCAACAAAATGCCAGTCAGTCCATCCCCGCCCCTGGTCGCTTCGACGTCGTCGCTGGCCGAGGACAGGGCATTCTACGACTTCCTGGAAATGAGATGTACAGAGATTTGGTGTGTATGAATAAGCGTATTTATGCCAGATGCCACAAACATGACAAGCGAAAAGTATCCAAGGGAATTGTTGACGCGATACGCGAACTCGGTGGCAGATTCCTAGAATGCAACGAGCAATCTCAAACTTACCACGATATTGGCCATAAGAAGGCATTGGACAAAACCAGTCAAGCCCTGCGCGAGGGTCTAAGGACCATCCGGCTGCAGATTTACTCCGATTTGGCAGCAGGTCGGCCCCAGACTGAATTGGAAGAACATTTGCTAGGGTCATTCAATGCCTCACTTCCCGCGGAGAGGTACTTTGAAGTTTCTGTCCAAATGTTACAATCTCTGAACAATGCTTGATGAAGATGATGTATAAAAGGCAGGTACAATAACACGCCAGCCCATAATGTCAGACCTGTCTGTGAAAGGCATTCTTAGTAATGTATTGCGCAGGGGGCGGTCAGAAAGATTGGTACAGTGGTGGATATTTTTCTATTCGGCTTAATTTTATAAAGAAGGCAATATTTTAACACTCGCTCTTCTTAATAAAAATACCCCCAAAGGGTCGGCTCATTCACGATTGAATGATCACTGCCCGAACCCTTCTTCTCAATCCACGCTCGTAAGATAGCCTTCGCCTTTCAATCTTATGGTGTCCATCGCCATCCTCGGTGATCATCGCATCGCGTCGCCATCGTCGACGTTTGCCGCTCCCCGCGATTATTCCATTCACGAGGCAATCGGTGGCCACCTGCACCGCCTCGCTCGGAGAAAGAGTGCCAAGATAGGCACGTACGTCGGCGTTGTCGACTACGAAATCATCGTCGCCGTCGTCGCGTCCTCCTTCCTCCGCCGACCGTCCATGAACGTCGTCGCGTCGTCGTTCGTCGTCGACGACGCCGCCGCCGCCGCCGCCGCAGTCCCGTTCCTCCTCCGTCGACGACGCGACCCGTTCCCTCCCCATCCAATCGCGCACGCGTCGCAACAATTCCGATTCGGCCCGCGCGCCCCCCCTCCCGACCCCGGAAGCTTCCGTCCTCCAGAATTGTCCTGTGGGGTCGACCCGCCAAAGGATCAGCGCGTCGCCCCGCGGTCCTGGGGGCCGTCGCACATTGCCGCCACCGCCGCGTCTGCGCTCGCGATCGAATGCACGGGACGGACCGTCGCGCGATCCTACGGCCAGGAGGGAGCTCTTTCGTTCGTCGACGATAATCCCCACAAATAGTGGGGGGGGGGGGGGGGGGGACAAGAAGGCGCGTGAGACGACGCAACGAACGCGATGCCGCCGCAGCGCCCAAAACTCGTCTCTCTCAACTACCCTCTCACTCCCAACTCGAACACGCACACTCACCGATAGCATCCGACCGTACCTCCCCCCCAGGGTCTGCGTCGAGACCTGCGCGATGTCCGCGACGCGCCTTGCCAACGACGTGGCGTCCACGCCCGACGCCCCCCCTCCCCCCGACGCCGACGCCCCGTCGTCGTCGTCGTCGTCGAATCCCCCCCGTAGACCCTCGAGCGAATGCGACACGAACCAGCCCAGTCCGCCGTCGTCGTTCGCGTACGACGCCAGCGCCACCTCGATCGCCCTTCGAAGTAGCATCGCCGAGTCGATCGATTTGCCCCCCGCGCCGACGACGAGGGTCGGCGAAAGGATGGCGATCGGCGCCGAAGAAGAAGACGACGACGACGACGCGGGACCGTCGTCGACGTCGTCGTCGTCGTCGTCGATCGCCAGCGGCAAGACGTGGCGACGCCTCGATGTCGTCGTCGTCGTCGTCGTCATCGCGCCGCCGCCGCCGCCGCCGCCGCCGCTCTCGTTGGTCGCGTACCGTTCGATTACGACGCCTTCGTCGGCCGAGGCGGCTCCCTCCCGTTTCATCCCCCGCGGCGCGACGACCTCGGTCGAGTCGCGGGAGTCGACGTCGACGTCGAGGCCATCGTCGTCGTTATCGTCGTCGTCGTCGCGGAGGGAACGACGACGACGACGACGACGACCTCCTCCTCCTCGATGAAGGTACGGACTCCTCGGGCCGATGCCGACCATCACTGCGAATTCCTCCTCGTCGTCGTCGTCGTCGTCGTGGTCGTCGTCAGCGCCTACGCGATCCCCGCCCTCGACGACGACCGATCGCCCCCCTCCTCCTCGCCCCCCTCCTCCCCCTCGACGACGACGACTACTACTACGACGACAGCGCATCGCGAGGACGGACGACGACGACGACTCCTCGTCCCCATCATCGTCGTCTACGCCGTCGTCGTCGTCGTTGTCGTCGTCCGCGCCGTCGATCGTCGTCGTCATCATCATCGCCTCCCGCGCGACCCGCTCGACGCCGTGGAGTCGTCCGCCGGGCGCGAAGACCGTAGGGGGGAGGGGGGCGTATCGCCGGGCCTCCTCCTCCTCGTCCCCCCCCCTCCCCGCCCGCGACGACGACGACGAATGACGACGATGGGAAAGAGGTGGTCGCGACGACGACGACGACGCCGACGCCGACGCCGACGCCGACGCCGGCGC